>JTDE01000554.1:106024-150303 GCA_014338405.1 Paragonimus skrjabini miyazakii | reverse complement strand
CATCCGAGCGTGTTTCTCACAAATGCGTTGAGAAATATATATTATTGTTATTTATTACGCAACACGCAGCGGTACTAAAATAACCAAAATGTATACGTGTACAAAGATATGATAGAGTTACGTTTAAATGCAATTGTCCTCTTTGTTTATCTGACTGTCCGTCGATTCAGAGTCCTCGTGTACGATGTTGACGTAGCGACCTGAAAGGTGAACAAGGCATCCATGTAATAATTACCACTTCAAATTCAATCCGTGCGCGTTAACTAGTTTCGATCGCTCCTTACACGTGCACAAAATGTGTATTGAATTGTAAGGTCACTTTTTATCAATTTCAACAGAACGCAAATGTGATACAAAAGTTGTTGTATAGAAATGAAGCATCGTTTGCAAACAAAAATAAGGAAATCACCACACATTCATGTCGACTGTTTTCTTAAGCATTTATATTGAAGAAACAGTTGGAATAAAGAAGAACGCCGTGTTCACAGACTTGTTAGGTGTATTGATGTGTCGCCGGATGAACGGACAACATTGTGCCAACTGATAACAAGTGAACGACAAATACTCCATTTATGATTGTTGTAGCCCAATCAATGCGGCATATCTTCGAAACTGATGCATTCTTTGTTCAAACCATCGCTTTGCAGAACGGTCGCGTGGCAATTTAGTCTGGTGGGACAACTACACAAAAAAGTTGACCAATTTTGTTACACATCCCTTTGGCAGCAGTCATTTTGTAGGTACAGGACGGGTATTGATCTGAACCATGTATCTGGATGTGTTTTGAAAAGACTGCTTGCATGTACACTTTAGATCGCATTAAGGTGCTCACTGAATTAAACGAGAATTTGAACAGAAAAGTCAGAATCTGGTTTTCAACAACGCGTCTCTCCAGCACGTTTCGTTGCCTCCCATCGGGCATTTACTGCAGTCTGCGGGCTTACGTAGTAATGTTCAGTGGACACTGTAAAGCCAACCACCGAAACTAACAACCACACGAACATACGAGCACATACACTCACAACAATATACACCAGTTAACAGGGCAATCCGGTACCGACCGGCAAGTCATTCTGTATGCGGGGTGTGACTCCAATCTGCTAATTGCCACCTCTTCCACCAACCGGAAAAACCTTCGAAATTTGTTGCGTAACATTTCTGGAAGGCCTTCTCCGGGTTGAATTGGGAACAACATTTCAACAGCTCATTAAGACGGCAAGAAGACATACATTGCAAGTTGTATGCATTTTGTTTATTCTCATCGGTCGATTAAATAAAACATGCAGGTTAACGCTTAACGATAAAACGGTGAAATAAACAAACACCAGATGGTGGCAATCAGAGTTCAATGCCACGGTAACGAAATTGATTGCGTCAGCACTTTTGCCAACAAAGGGCCGATGCTTGACGCTTGATCAACATTGCCTCGGAGAACGTAAGTATCGTTAGCTTGTGGTCGCGCATTAAGACCAAGTACGGGGTGGCGGGGTCAACCACACAACCCTCTGCGATTAGGTGTTTCGCGATCGAAGACGCCGGATTTCTGTTCCAGTGCTGGCATACTGAACCGCATTGAGACATTGTTTGCACCAACCACTTGGGGATGTGCTCCGCCTTCCTTCGTCGCAAGTTTCGGTCAATTCTGCCGATGTATGAGTCATCGCAACTGCAAGTGATTGGCTCAGTTTTCCTAGAAAGAACGTTTGGGGCAGTGGAGACTCATCCTGCGGGTAGAAAGCAACAAGCACAATTCCGCTGCGGGATACGATATGGTTGATTTCAACTTTCGACTTACATCGGTAATATTGTGGTCTCCTGTGTATGAATTTCAGTAAATTTAACTGGATAACAATTCGCAGGCAGATCACTCCTCAAGAGCTCTTCTTCAAACTTTAGGAGGTTGGACGTATACAATTCCATTGCTCGTTGAAAAATCGTTCCCACTGAACTACCTTTGTAAGCCACAGGGGCAAATGAAGAGAATTGTGGGTATTGCCTACTCCACGTGGCTCTTCGACAAACAGGACTACTAAGTGAACCGTCTAAACGCCTAGAAATAAGAACGTCTAAGAATGACAGTGAGTTATCTAACTCTTGTTCATGGATGATACGAAGACTTCGATAAGTGATGAACCAATCTAAATTGGTGAGTATTAAAATTGGAAACACCGAGTTCTGTTAATCACTTCGTCAGAGCAGAAAGAGGATTTCAATCCATCAATGCACCAACTTTAGGCTTGGTGCACTGACGACTCGAAATCCAACCTCATCGATTGCTAAACTACTCATGGCAACAGATCACCAAGTTACCCATTAAACTCATTCAGGATACTGTTGCGCAATCGAAACCCGAAGTTAGTAGCTTTATGCGAAGCGATGCTCATGCGAACTTACCAGCCGACGTTATGTGCACAAAAATGGTTGAGGCAACTTATCGGGTTGCCATGATCGTGATTACATTATAATTGGTGTGCTTGTAGACGTGTCTAGTCCCTGTTTGTCCTATCTATACGATGCATATAACTGATATGTTTAACGTATGCGACTGGTGAGAGTAAACGAAATGTTAACGTATCGCAATATGTCATCTTTCTGCTCTGATGAAGGAATATTAAAATGTCGCTGACATTCCGATTATAAAGCGAAGAACGGTCAGTATAATCCGATAGTCTATCTTTGACCATTCCTAGAAAAATATCAGCCAGTATTGGGCTCAACTGGCTGCCAACTGCTTTATTATGATTTGCACATCCAGCAAACTCAAACCGAATGTGTTCCTTCCACATAAGAATCAATTATTTAAGGTAGTCGACAGGAATTGATAAAGAAGTATTATGAATCAAAATAAAGTTGCATAAATGATCAACTGTTTCATATATTGGGATGTTTATGATTAGTGAGCCAATGGTATTTGGGTACAACTTTCGTGTGGAACTTACCGAACTATTCTCCAAAATACCACATTCGAGTGAGCAAACGCAACAAATTAACGCCATATAAGTTCTGCCAAACCGAATACCACTAATTGGTGTGTGCATAGTTTTCTCAATTGCCGTAATTCAATGTTCGAGGACTCAGTTATCCTGTGTCTCGTCAGCTTTGTATGACATGACAAATTTATCTACCCAGTTGTTCCCCGGTCTTTGCGTAGGTGTTACCTCAGTGGTCAATTCATTCCTCTGATTACAATGAAGTTGTGTCGTTCAAGTGAGTGAAACTTTAGGTTGAATTCATCTGTGGAAAGCTACAGTGACTGGAGAGTATTTCCTCGGAGTGAACCACAAGTTCAATGTTTCTTTAATAAATGGATTAACTGAAAACCGCATGAGATTCAGAAACTTGCGACATATTGTGAGTGATTTTCAATTTGTCATACGAACAGACTTAGGCCTTATCAACAGTTGAGCGAAACATGCTTACTTGAGTTCACTACTAAAGAGTAGATAGAATTCTAAGTAATATGATTCTATTTCAAACATACCAGTATCCTGCAACGCGCATGCGATTTTGCGTATTGAATAAAAAGAAACGATCTAAACGATATGATGTTATTCTCTAGAGCACTTGTTCCTATCGAGCTAATCACTAAAATTAGTTCTGACAACCGGAAGAGACCATTATTAATTCGTTTCAAAACTCTGTTACAAGTAGAGCAAGTCACAAAGTTGACGTCATTTTTAAAATTATCGATTCAATTTGGAAGGTTGAGTTTCATTCTAGGTAAAACTCGCTAGTACGGAATAGGTTTTTTATTCGGAAAAAGTATGAGGACAGAACAAATGGCATCACCTCCAGGCAAATTCACACCACCAAAGCAGACGTGGATCACGTGATGTAAACAAGGACGGACCGACAACTGAAAAACGATTGCGGTGTTGCCTACGAGGCCGACAGGACAGATAGCTTAAAAATTCTCACATTTTTCTGGTTCTGTGCTGGACCACCAAATCTCATCTGATTTTGGCCGGAACTGTTCACTTTTCTGATATGGCGATTCCAATGTGAAGTGGTGATTTGACTTTAGTTTCGCCTCCGTGTTCCAGTAAAATAAAACTATCCTTTAATAGCGCGGCTAATGCTGAGCTGTTCATCTACTGAGGTGTATTAGTGGTTGGCTAGGATTGTCGGATACAATATGTTACAAAAACTTACGACTGACGATGGAAGTTATCAGATATCAATTGACTATGAGTACAGTCATATACTACAGGCAAGAGTCCGGTTTTTCA
This sequence comes from Paragonimus skrjabini miyazakii, assembly GCA_014338405.1. Taxonomy (NCBI): domain Eukaryota; kingdom Metazoa; phylum Platyhelminthes; class Trematoda; order Plagiorchiida; family Troglotrematidae; genus Paragonimus; species Paragonimus skrjabini miyazakii. The sequence goes on along the minus strand of JTDE01000554.1, from coordinate 146,074 downwards.
AGAAAACCGATAAAGGTCAGTTATCATTTTAAACTGAGCATCACTCAGACGGGCTGTTCATTGAGATACCACAGAAACGAAGCACTACGAAAAGAGGTGGAGTAGTGCATAACCCTGTCTCGACTAGAGTTTGAACTAGCCACTACACTACATTATGTTACACTAGTTACGTCCTAGTTGCTAAACGCATAGTGTCAGTCACATCTACTCGTAAATATAGCTCAGGCCGCCTAATCACATCAAAAGGGAACAAATATACTGCGTAATAACTCTACTAAATAACAGTGGTAAAATCGAGCTTCCCGACCTAATTTAACCAGCCGAGTACTATGTTGATTACTACTGATTAGCTTGACAGATTTATAAATTTAGTTGAGACCCAATTGTGAGAAATCAGGAATTTAGCTGGATTCGAACTGGTGACAGAAATGCGACAAGTGATACACCAGCTGAGAAATGAATCCGCGGCAGGAGATTGAGAATTTCAAGTTTGAACTCTGTAATCCACCTGCCCCATAGGAATCCATCAAATGATTTAAGGAATCGACTGCCCCAGCAGGATTTCTCGAATAATGGAAACAGTTGGAATCCACCAACGTCACCGTTGAGGATAGAAATTATCTACCTTGATTGCTGGAATATACCCTCACATTTGACTGGATTAATTTCATTCACATGATCTGGGTTTAAGGCATCGTATTCGAGTGATTCCGGCTGAGCTGCTTATCATAATGCGAAAGCCAAGACTGACCATGAATGCTGTCCAATATGGATCAGTCAGAGGTCAAAGTACTAAGCACTCGTGTATTTGTTCTAATTATCCCTTCCGATTTTTGAGGTACAACTTATTTACATCTGTTCCATCATTTGAACTAGCCACATTGTGGGCTTTCATAGTTGTTCGTCAATGTCTTTCAGCTTTTACGAGTTGAAGTAGATGAGATATGAATATAAAACTATTCGGAACGACTATGAGTAGGTTTATGAACGCCCTGGAAATTTTTAGGTTGAATCATTATCTAACTCAAACACATCTCCAAGTCATACAAAGGTTAAATCCCATTTTTTACGAGTGATTATACTTAGCCTAATGCACACTACAGTAAGAGCGAGAAGGCGGGTTATTATGCAATTGTCAGTTTGCAAGTCATGATTCGAGTAGAATGACGATTCCAAATTTGTCCATATTCAGGATAATTTTGGGCCGAGCTGGATGGCAGTCCCGTGATTCCTATGCACGCATAATTAGTTACACATGTGGAAAAGCATCCAATATATGAGCAAAAGCGAGACAACATGGAACGATATGCTTGTTCTGATCACGTACCGTTTCGATCCAAGCAAATTAGGTGTTGTTAAATCATACTGAGTTATAATAATCCGTCCATCAGTAATTGTACAATAATTCCTGCTTTGGTTTTTTCATATTACGTAATTTTAAGCAGCATCAAACACATGAAACGAACTGATTGCTAAATTAATAATGGATACGAGCGGGGACAGAAAATGTTTATAGTGTAAGTATGACCCTAGTGATTTATGAAACAGTGGACATGAAAGAACAACTGTTCCCAATATTTCCACAAATTTCCTGTGCATGTCTGTCCAGTGGAATAAGTCAAATCATCAGCTTGTCACAGGTTATAATAAGAACGGTGAGTATATGTTATGGTTTTTGATACGAGTGGTTCACGTCAGACTACACGAGGTGTGTTTCGAATCATACTTGCAGCGATTTCAAACTCAGCTCCATCGACAATAATTTGCTTTTATTGACCCTGGTTTCCACGACGGTGTATAAGCCAGTTTTGTGATCAAATATCTGGTTACAACAAAAAATCACCTTAACGTCAACCAGCACGGAGATCCTTAATACCAATGGGCATTGTGGCTGTCATTTCTTGACCACTTATATCAATACCGGAAGAGGTGCATTAGAAACGACACTTCTTGCGGCTTTTCTAATCCACGGTGGGTGGGTTGCATGTCTGCCACTAACAGCTGTCATACGGATGACAGAAATCACGTAAAAGAATATACTAACAATATACAGATAGCCTGAATTGGTCTGTTTTCATTATGTGAGCAAATTGCAAAGGATAGTAGGAGCACATTCCAACGGTTGAATAATTCGGGAATTTATTGTGGAATATACCGTTGTTCTAAGTCATCCTAGTGACAGTATTTTAAAAAACCTTTCCTCATGACCATCCGCGTGAGGTCAAAAACAGAGTTTTTCTCCGTGCAGGTTTACAGATTTGTTTTTCACAAGTCGACAAAATTCTTGTGCAATCTGTATTCGTATGTGTTACCGGAAAAAATTTCACTTGCACGTAGTCCGAAATCAAAACAACTTGTTGATATCAGTGATGGGCAAATTGACTTATAAAAACATAAAATGAATGTCAAATCAGTGAACTTTAGCCCGGTGCCATATATCCAGAGATCAATCAGAATACTGTGACTCTGAAACATAGCAATGTGCATGTTGTGGTTAGTAAAAACGAGTACAGTTATATCGCAAAACAAACAAAAGTGGTGCCCTTGTTTGCATTCAGTAAAAACTGACGATCAAAGGATCGATATGCTATTGGCAGTGAACGTACAAACCAGCTGAATTTACGCGTGATTCTCGGTATTAATTTGCAGATGAAAAAGCATAATACAAACTGACTTATATGAACGCTGACATGACTGTACTGTATGTCATCTTAAATAAACTGGCCATATATTCAGCTACACGCAATTATTATTGTCTTTTGTCATACTAATGCACCAGTACTTTCAGGCGGGAATCTGCAAATGTGTAAATGGAAAGCTAATCTGATGGTACACCCCATATAGATGATAAGATTATGTCACGTTGTAAAATGTCTTTTATGGTTATTCGGTTTTTGCAAACTAATAGCTTCACACACGTGATGGTCGACTTGTATGTGATTATGTTTTATTCATGAAAAATATATTTCTGCACCAGTTACGTTAAAGAAACATCCAATGTAATTTGGCCTACGAAGTATAATATTTTGCGTAAAGATAAATAGGCTTCTATTAGTTTAATGGTTTCGTATCAGAAAGTTTGATCGGGGCAGAATCTGATGCTACACTCTGGCGAAAACTGAGCGAAAAACAACAGATAGACTCGTAAGCGAGAAAATTTATACGCGATATACTTACGTTGTTTTAAATAAGAGCTGGATGTGAAAAAGATATTCAACAGGTATTAAATAAGTTTGACCTTTTACATTTTAATTTCATTGGAATCGTTGAGCAACGGACGATAAACATCCATCTATTTTGGATCTTTTGCTCGCATACATGACAATTCTGAGCAGTATTTGAAACGAGCGAGGGTATCACGAATGACTCATAAGCCAGTGTGAATGGGAGCATAATTTCCTCAAAACTTGAGGTGCCTGAGGCTGGAATGCAAACTTAAAAACTAACGAATAATTGTTATTGCATTGCAACCAAACGACTGCTCGTCATATCCATCAAATCGTAAGCAGTAAAACTGATGTCGACAAAATCCGTAGTAAATGTGCTTATGAAGGACAAACTCTATAATCTTCCATATATAGGGATAACTTGATGTACAGGAATAATTTGCGATTTATAACAACTAGTTCTAGTCCCTGCAGGAGCGAAGATGTGCACTATTGACGAGTTCTAATGAGAGCGAAACTCGAGTCTAGTGCTTCTTTTCTAAATGGGCAGACTGGAAAGTCTATGGGAATGCGACAGCTGCGATCAATTGTGGGTGATGTATGGGTGATCTACATGAATGACAGAACTAACTAGTGACACAAAACTGAGCGGACCAACTGAGATATGGAAGCTACAACTTCCGTCAACAGGGAACAGCATGATGACATTTACTTTGCCTTCCTAGTCCTTCGCAGTTAGAAGTGATAAGATGTGGATTGAATATATTTCACAGTGGCTTGGGAAACCCCAAAATACGCGATTCGATGTGCGCCAATAACGATAAAAAATATTTCGCGGGATGTTAATATTTTGTTCACTCTCTTCAACCACGAACGTAAAACATTTGAATATGTAGGATATGTGGATATAAACATCAACAGAAACAATCGACGGTTGGGTTTACATGAAATAAAGACTGTTATCAGTTCCAGGGCAGGTAAAATGCCTGAGTCAACAGCTAATGCACATACAAGACCGGATGGTGACTATTGGTTAGATGGGGCCCAAGTGAGCTTTATATGTAGACGAAACAGTGACAGAATCAGCATGTCCAAATGCAACAAGCGCTCTACCAGATGACTTGCGAAACCCCGCAGGAACTCAGAAATTTCATGTTTTGACAGGCATCTGCGCAATCCACTGTGTCATAAAAAAACCCACCAAATGATCAAACAGAGTATCGGTTACCACTGCCTCGGAGAAAGTATACAATTTGGGATTTCGATTGCGCAGTGTTACATGAGATGAGTTGGCGAGTCCAAAAACATTATTTGCTTCCATGGTATGCTTTGCAGCAGATGAGGTGGGATTTCGGCCAATTTGCTCTGCAGTCACTGTCTATTGCGTCTTCATGTATATCAACCACTTAGGCATATATTCAGCCATTCTCTAAAGTAGGCATCGATCTGTCCTGCCGATACAGACGTCACCGCAGTCGTAATTGAATTGATAGGTTACATTTGAGGCAAAACATTTCGGAAGGTCACGATTATGAACAGCCTGAGCAAAATTCCTAGTTTTGAATAGAAACCGCAATTCAGTCGCTGAGATTATAGGAGTCAGAGCAAACTTTAGCTTCCAACTTAAATGATGTGATCTCTTTTGAATGGTAGGTCCAGAAACATTTGCTTCTTATGTATCGTACTCATGGCAAACTTGATCAGTCTTTTCTAGCTGTGATTGTCAATAAACTACCCAGGATGTCCGTTCTTCTTTAATCTCTCTTCTTCCTGCAAGAAGCTCGGCACATACCACCCAGGTTCTATGAAACGGATTTTGCACCAGAACTCCTTTGTAATTACTTGATGCTAAAGAGAAAAGTAACAAATATCGACCGCTCCAAGTGTCTTTGCGATGCACTGAGCGATGTAGTGAGCCATCCTGCGATATATTGAGTGGAATGTCTATAAAAGATAAACGTTCCTTTGTTTCTTCCTCAAGAAAGACCAAAATGAACGGAATTAAAAAGGACTAGCATGGGATACAAAATTAATATTGGTGATCAAAATCTAACTATCACCTGCACATCGCTTGGAGAGGCTGGCATTACCGATAACATCAGATAGTTACTATTCAATCATTCTTAAAAATATATCTGAAAGTGTTGGACCTAATGGATTAGCCATCGCTACACCACTGTATAAGTTCTATGAGCTAATCAACTGGGAGACAAAAGGGTGAATTTCGAGAGGGAATGAAGTCGCACAAAAAATAAACTGTTACTAGGAGGAGAACGTTTACAAATAAATGAATCAACAGCGATAGAATATATCCCACTTGAACTTTCCCATAGGTTCTCTAATGTTTGTGCTAGTTTGAAATAGTCTTTTGCACCATGAGTGCACACATATGGTGGATGAGAATGAAAACGTTTAAAAACCACCTGGTAAGCTTTAGGACAGACAGAACACTTTTCAGTATAGGGTGGAAACATTAACAATGAAATATTAATAGGAGGCAAGAAGGCAGTTTGAAGTACCATAGTCAACACATGACTATCAACTCACTCTAACGGGATATGTTCAACTCCTTGCTATTTGCCTCCGATCGAATAAACATAGTGATATTTGTCCACCGTTATTGCATTTAGTTTACTAATAACAAGTTCAGTCCATTGCGAATTCTGCAGTACAGTTGACAGAAAACTTCAAATTTTGAAATTGTTGTTATTATTCGTATATCAACTATATAACCAGTAGAAGTTTCGATTCGATTGTATTCAAGGGATATCTTTGATTTGGAGTTCCTAGAATTACTATAAATCTTAATAAACTGTCATTATTATTGATTATATTTCATTAACGCATAACTTGTTCGATTCAAAAATTATTTCAGCAAACGTGATAATGTCATAACGCTGTGAAAAGTGGTATAGTAATTAGTCACAGTAACTGTAAATTTATGTAGTTGTTTGTCTCATTCAGTTTTATTTACATCGTCATTTATGTTCACGTCAAAGAATTCCAGGTGGAGAGTAAAAATGTTCTAACCCAAATTTGCAAACGCTTGTGGTCTGTCCTCTGTTGCATAAAGTGCTTTATTACCGTGATCTCAGTGGTCCCTAGTCCCCTGACGACATTCGCAAAGTGTAACTATCTGATAGGCAGTTTTATAATTCACGAATAGCCATGGCTTTAAAACAACCGCTTTCAGTTAGTCTGTTGAAATACGTGTAAGTGCAACGGATTAATTTAACTTATAAAGCCGGAACAGAACTATTCAGAATTGTCACGACAACTGCGACATGATACTCAAATCGACCAGTTGTTTGCTGATTTACGTTTGAATATGTTGTATTTATAGGAAGCACGTTATCGACGTGTGGTAACTTGGTACTCGAAGTAATGAGTGAAGGGGTTCAAACAATTCACGCACAGCTGGTCACGTGGCCTACTAGATTCTACGAATTTCTTTTGGTAGCACAGCTGAGGTCGTAGAGTTTAACCACATTCGTTTCTGTCGACCACAACAGTCTCACCCTGAAACCCCCGAAAATCAATCCAGGACACTTTATAATCACTTGTGTAAGCTTTGTCCATCGCGACTTCCAGACCTGTGCTGATCAACTTTGGCGTAATAGCATTCGAAATGAATTTCTTCACACCACTACGGAATAATTTCAGAAGATGTCCATGGATCCTGTCTGATAGTCGTCGAGCGGTTTTTCAGTCACAGACAGCTTGACAACAGCAACTGACAGTACAGAAACAAAATGGCGAAGAACACTGGCAAACTATTTTCAAAAAACGACACGCATACCAGACAGCTCTTAAGTGGAGTGATTGTTCATAAGATACGGCAGGTCTTGACCAGTGAACTTTTCAGCAGACAACCGATCGGTTCATTGGCTGTATCACTTTTAAATGGCAAACTGAGGAAATGGCTTCCTCACCGCTTTTTACATCACTAGTGTAATATTTCTTGTTCACGTATTCTAGTCTAGAAATCTCCATGTAGATTCACCCTGAAGCACCGTTTATCGTTTTATAATCCGTTTTCTGTAATGTATGATGTACCTGTCATTCATATTATGTCAGTTAGACACCACAGTAGGTTTCGTTTTTGATTCGATGGAAAAAAGCCTCCTAAAATGACATTTAAGTTAACCACATTATACAAACGATCATTCGACCATGCTTCTTTTGAGCTATACACCACCAATACAGTGCTAGGAATATCGTCCTCGTTTACCAAGAGTAACGATAGATTTTTTTCAGTCTACGCAAAACAAACGATGCACAAAGATAAACAGAAAGAAACGGCGAACACTGCACATTGTTAAGACCTGATATCACTAAAATGATAGCAATATCAGAACTTGTTGCACGAAGCAGCTCTCACATGCACTTAGTTTTCACGATTTATTTTATGCGTAAGAATTCTAGGTAAACTGAAGGGATACATCTGATGCTAAAGCCTCAGTTCTTCGTTGGTCGACTCGGCTCAGATTACAGTTTGTTTCTACGCGAGACTCACTTAAAAAACTTGCTATACTCCAGTGCTCATTACAACAAAATCCAATGCTGCATCAGAACGCCGCCCTGATTGGTCTGTGTTCTGAAGTGTCAATTCTCCCAAGTGTCTGCACTGATTTGACGTAAACGTCCACGACTCACTGATGAATTCTTCCAACCCAGTCCATTAACATTCCACTGTTCACGGTCGCTATGGGTGATTGTTATTTATTCGGGCAGTGTTTTACCGTCGCGTGGCTATCTACATCCTAATTGTCCCAGCTAGTCGTTGTAACGCAAAGTCGCGTGATTCTGGCTCACTGATAACTGCTATTAGGATGATTGCCGTCGTCACGTAATCTACAGACGCATTAGTGGCATAATGAAACGTCTCGGAAGATGAATTTTGTTTACAAGCTTTGGACAGCTTATCAGTTCTTTGTGCCTGAGCTTCCGGCCGATAGATCAGTCGGACTTCATATTTTTGCACTCCGAGGTTGAGGTTGTGGTTGGTGTGAATATTTGTTTCTCGACAACATACATGCACTCAGTCGCTCCAGAGCGAATATCGCTTTTAGCATTTCCTTCTCTGTTTTCCGCACAGTTCCGCTCAACATATGAAAGGTTCTTTCTTAGTTTGTTCATCGGTCTTCTGTTTTGCATGAGGACAAGTTTCACTGTTATCATAACACACAATCAGATGTAGTGTTTAATTATAGAATTTAAATACAGAGCCGTCAGTAATAACTCGTGTTATTTTATTAAATGTTGTTCGGTTTTTCTTCCTTCCAATTCTGCGACATTTATGTATAAGCGAACATACGGATGAGGCGCATCTTGTTGACCAGGTTTGGACGGAATCGTCTCAAATAAATATCCTCCCACTCACTTGTTTTACTTTTCACATTAGCCCTCAACTTTGGCTTTACTCTCATACTAACGAATTGCTAACCTTCGTATAATCCATTGTACAATAGCGATTGTTATTGAAGCCCAATGATAATTATTTGGTAACAGTTACTGAATAAGCATGCGAAGTTCATTTTCTTCTATAGACAAGGGTATGTACTAAAGACGAACCAGTGAAGTTAGTCATTTGAAGTGTTTATTTTACCGCAAGAATAGCCAGCTGAGGAAACGACTGAAAATCTGTTCCCACCCCAGGATTACCCTTACCCCCAAATAAACAACCGACATCCCCGAGGGCCAGTTCGACTACTCGATTTTGTTACTGTTCGAACCGATAATAATGGTTTCCTGATTACTACGTCAAACAATAAAAGAAAAGCAGACATTATCTCAGGCAGACTATCGACCAAGATGAAGTTAACTAATGTTGGTTAAAGGGCTAATCACAGCCTGGTTACAACAAAAATATCACTGAAGCCCAAAATCCAGGAGGACCCAACCTCTCATGATGATATCGAACACTTCGAAATCAGTCAGGTAAACACCCTTCCTCTGTGAGAGTGACAATTATTTCCTAACTGTTGACTTTCTCAATAGACGATTGTTGTGTATAATCATCTAACTCGACAACACAACTTTTATCGTTTTTAGAACTATCCGTAGTCACTTGTGAGTAAGTGTCCACCCCGTTTGACAATACCAACCGAACAGAAACGGCTGTATTTGACAATGTCTGCATGTTCCAGTTGGTTACTGCAAATGCTGTAGATGAAAACCCTCCGTTCATTTGATTAATTGTGTCATGCCTTGATTAAATCTTGGGGTGTTATTCACTGAGCCGACCGCAGAGAATATCAGAATAGCGCAGAAGACTGGGGTTACAAAATCTCTCCAATCGTAAATGCTAACGCAGACGGAAGCACAAAGTGTTAACGATGCTCGAAAAGTGAAACGTTCCAACTGAATGCATCAACATACGCTTTTCAGATCGGATTTTGCTTCATTGCAGAAATGAACGTAGATGTTTCATTACCATCACCATCAACTTCATAGTAGTTATAAGCTGGACTAGAACGTAATGTGGATTGGATTGCCAAACACTCTTCAAATAAACTGGAACAGAATCTAATTAATTTTTAAATAAATGTAATAGAAGAAACCAAAGCGAAAAATCTAGTACTGGCATAGGTGCATGTATACCAACGGTTATAATCTCAGATAGCGTCTCTAACCAGCGGCTGGAGTGATTACGAGGACCCCATTCAGGCATGCGACACCTACCCACTTTGCCCAATGGAGCAGTCAAAGTCCTCATATTTTGTGACCACGTTTTTGCTTGACCACCACGCGGTTTTACCCAATTCTTGGTGGTCTCAGTATATAATGCCCGGTATGGTGAACGATCAGCTGACATACGGAGTACGTGATCTAACCATCGCAGGCTGTGCAACACGATTAGTTGACCAATTTATCGCGCATCTCCAGCTTCCGAAACACGCGCCGGCAAACTGCCATATTGTTCACGCAATCAGTACAATTAATGTAGGCTGATTAGCGGAGACAACGACGGCAAACACAACAAGCCTGTTGATATCTTTCTTGTGAACAGCTTAACTTTCCTAACCATAGAGCAAATCAGAACTTACACAAGCATTATGCACCATACCTATTAGCAACAACCGGATACATTTCCGATACTACAGATGATGCACGCTAAAAAAGACGAATCATGTTTCTACTATAATCGCTTCTATTATATCAGTAAAATTACAAGCTGAAAAGATTCTGCTATCCAAAATATAGAAGTGTCCAGAGTCTCAAGCCGTAATGAGGAAAGTAAAGATGGGGATGACGCCGTTAAGCAACAGCAATTTGCAATTTGAAGGTGCGAAGCGTATTCAATGAAAACCAGCTCGGTCACTCAAATGATCGGTGTACCGTGCGTGTCTTAGGTAGAACAGCGAAGTGAGAACGATAACTGCTGATAGCGGTCGTTTATACCGCGAAAAGAGGCAGACTTAAGGGACCCCAACCCGAGTCAAAAGTCTGACCTGCAAAACAACAGGATACAGAGTTTTCTTGGGGGACCCATCCCGGAATCAATGATTCAAGAGTCTGACTCACCTGGCACTGAAGGACTTGTCTAGCCCGAGGACGCAGTGAATAAGGCATTACTCTCTGATTCTGAGCAATACTGCGTGCAGTGGATGTATTCGTAACTAAACCAGGCTTTTGCGAGATATCGGATGTTTCCCGACCGTATTGGATAATAGGCCGTCGGTCACGATCAACCGCTGGACGATCGGAATGCTGTATGCTTTTGGTTACATTATCTAACCCCCTTTCTTCTCACACTGCAGATAACAGTGAAGCAATTATAAGAATAGTTCTGCTGTATGTCCATAGGATCGTGCTCCACTAATTAAGCAGTTCTAGGCGATCAATAGTGTGGCATACAATTCTGTGAGTGTAATTGCTTTTCATCTGACCGTTCCTCTTTAGCCTTTCTGACAAAGTTGCACACGGAAGAACCGAACTCCTAGCTTGGTGGATTAAAACAGCACACAAGCCCGACCACCGTATCAATGTAGCCGGTTAGGTCAGGACTTGATGTTCCAATCACATATAGATTATCCGGTGGAAACTTGAAGGACTGAAACCAAGACGTACGCGACTTGAGGCTTTTGAGGTTAATTTAGCCAATGCTAATTAATGAGATGGTGGATGAGTACGAAAGTGAGCTTTTTACTTTTTGTAAACAATAAACATAGAGAATCAAATAGCATGATCTAATCTGGTAAATGTGTACGAAAAACGTGAGAAAAGTAGTGGTTCGGCATGGTAATAAGGATTTTGATTAGTAGGGAGAACAAAACTTCAAATTTTGACTTAAAACCAAACGGAAACTACAACAAACTATGTACCAACTAAACTGAAAATAGAAACAGTAGATGGATAACATGACAGGATCAAACGAGTTGTAATATATTGAGGTCTTTGGTTATTATGGACAAAAAGTGTGTACACTCGATTTCCGTTGCAACGTACAGCGATGAATATAAATGGTGGAAAAGATGCTCGTATATGGTTTTGCTATTAACCATTCTTTCTTCAAGCAATAAATTCAGTTTCGAGCATAGCAGTAAGAAGACGGACATTGGGAGATGCTATAATTTCGTATTGCCTCGTCATCACCAACTGACGATCACCAGAAACATATATATGGCATTAGTGGGGTGGAGGTGAAAAAACAAAATAGCAAATTAGTTGGAGAACAACAGCGCAAAATTATTACGCCTATGGGTGTCTGAGACAGAACCGATAGGTGCTCGAACTCAAGGATGAAGAAACATCTGTCCAAATGGGTTCAGGATGTAACTGCACAGTCTACTCCCTTCGTTCCGATGTCACGCAAACTTCCGGCTTCGTCTACCGCCAGACACATGTTGGCAACCGGTGGCCGGATCAACTCCGATTCAACATTCAGGATTAAAATGCGCCACGCTAATCCGCATTTTTTGCGTTTCGCTGAGGCGGTCACGAATAGTCGTCTCGAACCAGCATTGTTTACCCAAAAAATATATGTAAGCCTAAGACCCCCATGGGCCTACTAGTTTTGCGTTGTTGTTCCCCATCTAATTTGCTGTTTCATTTCTTCAACCCCATCTCAATAATGCCATATATATGTTCCTGGATATTGCTATTTGGTACTGAATAGGCAATACGAAATGTTAGTATCTACCGGTGTCCGTCTTTAACTGCAACGTTCAACTATATGAGGGGAACCAACATTTTCAAATTCAATTTCGTTTCGGTTTGAATGGGGCAAAACATTCAGAGAAGCACAATTTCTTTATGAGGTGTGCTTTGCTGTGAGGTGGCTTCTGAAAGCAAATATTTGTGTCAAGGAATATTTCATTGGTCTGCGCGGCCAAGCAAACTTCGCGTGTACGTCGCCTCAATACGAACTGTGACAGGTTGATCAAGTCAGTAAATACTTTAGTAGTAGCTCTTTGTAGACCTTTTTTCAGACTGACTTTTGCTCACACTGGATAGCAATGAGCTTAAAGCACAAAATGGACAAAGTCTGATGTGTATTATGGGTAGGTTGCAGGAAATGAAGCACTTGTTGGTATGGACTAGTTTTAGTTATCCAGAGAGCCGTGTTTAATAGTAGTTTTTATAAAGTTTCATTCATATTGCTGTAGAGTTTTCACGGTGACAAAGGTGTAGATCTCCGCGAGTGTGCTACCGCGATGTAGTACTTATTAATAAACAAAAACATGAAGCATATTTCATGTGTTTTCTTCGTAGTTACTCGTGCTTGATTTGCATCAAAACTGTTAATTGCGTATCACTCTACTCCATTGGTTCAGGTAAAAACTATCGGACGCATTTGGGGTGAAAGCACACCAGAAAGGTCACGGACACATTGATTTAGTGCGGTGAACAGTCTATTTTGGAAAGGTTGATGAAACTGTGAGACTGACCTCACAATGCAAGCAATTTCTTGTTGATTATTCTCGGTATTTTGATTTCATGCAAGGTGAAAGTGCACTCAGTGTGGTGAACACGTGTTTTGTAATTTTTCAGTTAGGGGCCACTTGGTTTTACTCGTGTTATCGTTCGCTGAGTTACAGTAATCGGCGAACGATGAAAGTATTGATTACATAAGCGGCTACGGCTTGAGGTCGAAATGCGCAAACTATCGTCAAGAGCACAGACCTGACAAAGCTACAGATTAGAATCTACCATTGATACATTCTATTTCATTTTATTTCGACTTTACGGATCCAGTAGTGGGTATGAGTGAATAACGACGATCCTGACCTAACCGACTACATTGATACGGTGGTCGGGCTTGTGTGCTGTTTTAATCCACCAAGCTAGGAGTTCGGTTCTTCCGTGTGCAACTTTGTCAGAAAGGCTAAAGAGGAACGGTCAGATGAAAAGCAATTACACTCACAGAATTGTATGCCACACTATTGATCGCCTAGAACTGCTTAATTAGTGGGGCACGATCCTATGGACATACAGCAGAACTATTCTTATAATTGCTTCACTGTTGTCTTCAGTGTGAGAAGAAAGGGGGTTAGATAATGTAACCAAAAGCATACAGCATTCCGATCGTCCAGCGGTTGATCGTGACCGACGGCCTATTATCCAATACGGTCGGGAAACATCCGATATCTCGCAAAAGCCTGGTTTAGTTACGAATACATCCACTGCACGCAGTATTGCTCAGAATCAGAGAGTAATGCCTTATTCACTGCGTCCTCGGGCTAGACAAGTCCCTCAGTGCCAGGTGAGTCAGACTTTTGAGTCATTGATTCCGGGATGGGCCCCCAAGAAAACTCTGTATCCTGTTGTTTTGCAGGTCAGACGTTTGGATCAGAGACTCGGAGTTTGGTTCCTCAGGTATAAACCACGTTTGTATGCCGCTGGGTTAAAGCTGCAGAACTGAAGATATTGCTCGCCCCAAATTGCCTCACGACGGTTGGATCGTTTTAATGTTCCTTCCTCACGCCCATTTATGAATATATCTAAGAAAGCTTGGTTATCGTTTTATTTTCTTTCGTCAGATAAAAGCGGGTTCGTGTGAATAGAATTAAGCGGGTTAAAATACGAAACAAAGTGAACATCGGTAAAATTCCGAAAGTCCATCACATGCCGTTTGTACAGATTGGCTTTGGCAATAAAATATGGGACTTATCGTTTAATCTTTCCCAAGAAGATATCTCTTAATGTCGGACCAAATGGACTACCCACAGACATTCCGTTTATTTGTCTGTAAGGAATTTTTCTTAATTAAACCTGATGTTTTCCGTACATAGGAAGATGAGATCCTTGTGATATTCAAGTGGAATACCTATATGAAAGTTCTGGCTCTAAATAAAACCACATAAAAATGCAACCGTCTTACGAAAAGGAACGTGCGCGCGAAGAAAATCAACATCATTAGAATATTTTATCCGAAAACTCATCGACATAATTTCTAATGTATATGATAGTTCACAGGACTCCTTTAAGCAATGGGGGGTAATAATTTACGAATGGTATCCAGAATGTCAACTAGCCATCCAGCAACTTTATTGTAGGCTGAATTGTTCATACACAAAATTAGTGTATTTTGACACACCCTTCATTCATGGTGTTTTCGTTCGTATTAGCTTCTACATTGATTTTCAGATATTTAACCGTGCCACAATAGTATCTGGAGTTGTCTCACTATTTGCTTTGCTGGCAGTACGTTATTTTTAAACGTTTTGTCCCAATTAAACCTTCGTTGATCTTCTGAGATTGTGTTCATTTTCATCACATAATACGAATGTGTGTCTATTCTTAATTGTGCGTCATATTTAACCAGCATATTTCTCTTGTATGAATAATAACAGTAAAAAAGTCTTAACATATTACAATAATTGTCTTCTTTCTGCACTGATACAGTTATTTGTTTTGTTGTTTAAATGCACTCATTTATGCTATCCCAAGAAAGGTTAGAACAATTCACAGGTGAATTTAATTAACCTACTTACTCTATTAAAAGATTTAAATCTACTTCCCTATTCCTAGATTTTTGTCTTATTCACACAGTCTTTTGACCCTTTTTCTAAACACAATACGTTGTTCTACTCCTCACACTGTTCCGTCTAAATGGACGTCACACGGTCAACGTGGTTTTGGCAAGGAAGTTTCGATTTGACTGCTCTCGCTTCTGAAAACCAAAAGTGGTGAATGTTATTAACATAGGAAAACGGAAAACTTGGTTGTATCGATTCAAGGTGTGACATGGGTGCACAGAATTTTGTTGTTGCAATTAACAAGCGCTTTCTGTTTACAGAATATGCATTGAACTCTCTATCGTTAGTCCGTTATCCGAACAAAAGAATTTGTGTGTAGTTTATGTTTCATTCAACTCGCGAAAAGTGTTCCAAACTTAAATCAAAACTGATCAATCAAATCTAAAAAAATTCGAAACGAACGCTTACTCTCCCAAATTATTTCAAAAGATAGAACATCCGGAAGCACACGACCGACATTTTCACGTTCATGGTAAACGGATTTGGCAGCTGTGTCTGAAATTTCAGTACATCCCAGTGTCCGTTATCCTACATTAAATATGAAATCATTGATATGGATACAGTCTCACAGAGAACCAAATTTTTGATGTGTGATTGTACCAAATATCCTGAAAAGATTATAACCATCCCCATAAAATATACCTTGCATGTAACTGCCAAGAAAATAACATTAATTTATTAACAAGAGAGTTCGTTAGGTTCCCTTCAGTCATACTGGAACAATCATTGTGGCAGATAACATCCTTTATAAATTCATAATCTTGTTTTCTAGTTTTCATGGGCCTTCGTTATTTTGGTCGATAACATAATCTAAACACTAATCAGAAATCATCTGAGGACAGAAACGGTTTGACGAAAGGCTCAAGTTTTTATATGAAACGCATAAGCAGAAATGTGATTAGAACGAACAAAGACGAAAAGTTACGCAGGTAGTTGGTTTTTTAAATATCCATTCGTAACAATTAAAGCAAATGACAGTTTAACTAAATCTTATAGATATTGCAGTCTAAAGACCTGACGAGTCCGTGAGATTGAAACTCATAGAAGCTAAATATTTTATAGATAAAATAGAATCTTGAGTACACGGACTTTACAAGACTTATTTCTGTAAACGATGTATAACGCAAACACAACAACGATCTGCGGGCATGTGAGTACTATTAATAAGCTTTCGTTTGATTTGAACAGGACCATAGCAACTTAACGTAAATTGTGAAGAAAGTAGGGAATGTGTACATTCAGTTACCAAAGCAGTATTTTCTACGTCATAGGAGCAAGACGTGCATTTCTAAAATTCTGTTCGGTGTATTATAAAAGAAATTAAAAACAGTGCTATTTTTAGTGCACGGAGGCCATGGACGCAAACCTACCACACCAAGGTATGATCACACTGACAAAAGCTTTGAAGATCAACGAACAATTGTCTTCTTATATGCAGTCTGCTTATTGGAATAAATTCGGATCTGAACTGGTGATTTTTCTTAATCACAGCTTCCCGCGATTCAGAATTATCAAGGAATTTCTTCCGTCCAGGGAGTGGGGAACAGTTTTATTTCCAAGAGCATTACATGGCCAAAACACTTTTTTTGTTGATGCTATATATATAGCACTTTCGAAGATATGGTCCATACCAACGTTGAAGATAACTTCCTGGATGTATAGCGCTTTTCTGAGTTTTTCGTTTTGGGTAACTTTAGTGCACCAGAGAGTAGGAAACAGCAACGACCCATACGGTGGTGAGGAATAGAATATGAACTTCTCCATCAAAGTAATCACGTCTCACGGAAAAGACTTATCGCGTTAGCGTTTCTACACTTTAATGTTCGACCGTACTGCTGTAAACGAGATTCGCATAACAAGGCGAATGACTGTGAAGCTACTAATTTGAAACAGTAACAAATCATCACACATTTTCCACCTCATCAGTTTTGTCTTTAAAAAATATATCGAACGTGCGTTTGCAATCTCAATGAACTTGGCCCTTGTGATCTAGCTAGGTATCTCCGCTCAGACGATCTGCAATATGCCCTTGTGGAGCAGAATGCAGCTCGTAAGAGGAATGATCAATCGGTACTGCACAGACATTCCTCTTCCTTGTATATCATCATCTGCGTAGAACACGGCAACATTCCTTTGACCACTCGTACTCATTTGCGAAAGTTGAATTTCGGGTAACCAAGAGGCCACAAAAGCTTTCTGTATTGTATGAAACAAATATAATTTGAAATTATACGAAGCCACCAGTTGCACAGGAAAAAATCACGCGAACAAAAGATGTTTAATACTTACATGCGTAGAGAGAGAAAAATGTACATTCTGCGAATACTTCTCAGGTACTTGATATGCCCGTTCATTCTGACTATAACTAGTAGACTAACTTTTTGAAGACTAAACTTCAGTGATATGCAAAGTGGCTCCAGAAGGTAGATATTCCGTTTCAACATGCATGCACAAATTTAATAAGGTCGGGTTAAACGAGATGCACTCCAATTGCTCGGGGGGAGTAGTCACCAGCCTGACAAAGTCAACTTGTAATCTGTAAATATGCACTTTCCGAAATGAATCACGTTTTGATTCCGGAACGGAGGCCGTCGTGATGCAGGGCTTTAAAGAAAACTGTTGCTAGTCTCCCGCCTAGCACCGGCTTATCAGCCTAAGCAGTATTAAATGCAAACATAATAGTGCGTTTGTGAAAACACATCATCCGTATGCATTTCTTTCTCAGTGATTATTTCTAGTTCTCTTGGTATGGTAATCTATCACATGAGCCACGCATAAATTAGGCGATAAATTCACGAACAATCCAATAGGGACAACACCAGTAGGTTCATTTCAGAAACCATCTTAGGGTTCGTCAAGACTTTGATCAGATTTCCACAGATCCATAACAAAAAAGTCCGGAGCATGTGACATCTAACCATTAGGTTCTGCGCAGGATTACACCCACTTTTGATGATAAACATTTGGAGTGAAAACTAGACAAACTTCTTCGTTTATCCTTCAAGAGTTTTTAGAAATTGCTCGAGCATCTGCGTTCGATACTCGAATGTTTGTAATGCACATCGATGAACTGCAAGACGCAATTTTCAGCAGCGCTGCCGTTTCTGGCGACTCTTTAAACCTGGTGCATCACAGGGTGATCACGACAGGATGAACTGGTAACTGAAACCTCCGTTTTATTTAAAGTAAAAATGTACCGCTATCAAACAGTAGAAACCCTTGAACTAATTTATTACTTCGTAGTGTGTACAAATAGATATCATAAAAATCCATCCGCAGAACAACCTAGTTTTCTGGCTGCAGTTTAACTTGTCTTTTGTGAACCATTAAGTGATAGATGCATCACAGAAAGTTGCATGATTTGGTAAGATTGAATAGATCTTCTTCGTAAGATAAATGAAACCGTTATTTCAGAAGTCTTATGGGTTGAACTAAAGCCTATGATTTGAATAAGATATTCGATTTGCTCACGAGGAATTGAAAATAGGCAACCATTGTTTAGGTTGTGCAATAGTTAGCTACCAAACTGGTAGTCAGTTTAAGACAGCCAACATGATTCTTGATTTGTGGTGTTTGATTTCCTTCTAAATAAATACAAGAACATTTAGGCAATGACTTAATCCTCAAGCCGGCTTTTTTCAGCATCAGCCTTGTAGAACGATTCAGTTTATTTTTAGCTGAAAGTAGACGAGGGGCTCACGAAAACAAACTTTATTGGCTTCGTTTGCAGACCTTCTTCAGACAACAGTTACTTTGTTACAAATCATAGCAGTGGGATTTTCACACCCTAGTAAGCGGCAGACAGTGTGAGGATTGATGCTACCGTTCCGTGTGGCACGTGACATATGGCTGATGTGGCGATTTACCCAGAAGGTACACAGCATCTTTAACCGTGATTGTCGAGTCGTTCATACTGTCTCCTTGCGTGGAAATAACAAGTGAAATCTGAACAGGTTTGCCTTAAAATGGATTGCGTCAGCCGGCCGCTATAGAATGGAGAGACCAAACAGATTTTGCTTTCACTAGAACTTGTTAGTAATACATGTCCCTCTCATGATCGGTACGTGAACTCTGATCATCATTCTCGAAATCAACAGTGAACATTACCCAAAGGCAAACATGGTCCACTGTACAGAAAAACTAATATAAATTCAGTAGAGGTATGGTAAGTAGCCTTACTTCACTTTCTCGGTAGAGTCCCGCGCTAGTGGTTAACCCCATCAAGAGCAAAACTCTAATCAGATGGTGCTTTTTGGAGGAGGTTTGTTGAAAATGTTTGTATGAACACAAGAGCTACAATCAATCACGAGAGATGTTGATTTTACATAGACGAACTCACCGAGTATTGGAACATAAGCTTCATCCCGACCTCTTCAAAGATAGAAGTCCCAACCCACTGGGAGATTTTATGGTCAGCTCACTCACTAGTTCTAACGCCACAAAGGCGTATAGCAGCAACTAACCCAGTAACCGTTGTGCATAATTTATATTTATATATATATAGGTTACGGTAAATGACTAGCGTTAATTCATAGGCAGTGGCATGAAAATGGTTCCAGCAACAGTCCTGTAAAAGGGAACAACACAAACGAGCATGAACCAAAAGCCCAGTAAGCTATGCACACTACTTACACTAAAGAAAACTGAAGCTGCTTCAACAACACAACACCACGCCATGTAACACATTTCAAATTCAACCTATGCGCACTTCCTGGTTTCGACTGCATAGTACACA
Source organism: Paragonimus skrjabini miyazakii (assembly GCA_014338405.1). NCBI lineage: Eukaryota > Metazoa > Platyhelminthes > Trematoda > Plagiorchiida > Troglotrematidae > Paragonimus > Paragonimus skrjabini miyazakii. The sequence continues at coordinate 126,188 of JTDE01000554.1, read as the reverse complement.
ATGTGTATATTGATCCTTGAATCACAAGAAGTGCTATCAACAAGACCCGTGGAAAGTGTGCAGATTAGAAGATGATAAACGAAAATCACAATGGTAGTAGTAGAATCTATTGTGGCAAGATGTACAACCGTTTAAACAACGAGAATAGATAAAAATCAACTGATCTGGCTGAAGGAATTTAAGCGGGATCGAGGTTAAACTAACCCACAACCGACCAGACGTGACAAGTAACAATAACAAACAACTACGCTATGCTTTAATCTGCAAGTACTAACAACCTGCTCAAATTATCCCATGGTTTTCGAAAGGCCTGATTAAAGCCTGTGGCAGAAAATGCCAATCGACCTCGCCCTCACGATAGAATCTGGCATATTGTTCCAGGTATGGCACAACCCTATGTTGTTAGCTCAATAATCAATTTATCTGTATGCCTGCAGCTGAATGCCGTCTCAGTTAACCATTATGATTAGCTGGAAGTAGGCTTCGAAGTGGGTGGCGTGGTTGATAAAAGGTTATCTATGCTGAAAATAGGTCACAATTAACATGTCAATGCCACATGATTTTATGGTGATGTCAAGATGTGATAACGAGCACATTGTTGTCGCTTACGTTTTAGCTTGTCATTAGGACACCTCAATAAGAAATATTCAATCAGCTGTTTTGATCAGTGAATAGCAGTTCGCTTACAGACCACAGCTCCTCGATCGCAGTTTCTCTTCGCGGTAGTGACATTGAGAGCATCATCTCCAAAAAAGTACTCGGTAGAATACGAGTGACAAAGGTGTGCAGTCGCAAATCTGTTCGTATTGATCAATTAATTTTGCTTGTATTAAGACTTTTGAGTTATCTGCTAACAAACAAAATCTCACTATTGTCATATACGGACAGCTAAAATTATGTCCGAACTTTGAACTTGAACAGTACAGAAGTGTCACGAAAAACGTTATTGTTGAACGTAAACAAGTGTGTTTGTCAGACAATCTGCATGTTCATAGAAACCATGTAACCAATATACGCGTCTTGGGTCTGATATGCTCACTGGCGTGTCAATGGATGCAACATTCTGAGTTAAATGGAGCGATCCAACTTTTCTAAGTTGTGAACGAACATTTAACGACCATCAACGTTAAGTCACTGTTTAAACTAACAAATTTTTACTGTTGCTTCCTGGTGGTTCATTACTGCATCAATCCAGCAGGATACTTACATTTTATGTCTAGACAGACATGACTGTGCATCCACTAGTGTATCTAGAGATAGATGTTGTTGTTGATATTTACATGGCAGCGTCTGGCTTTGGAGAGGAAAGCTGTTACATGTATTGCGCATCCAGCTCGTACAAGGCCGTGTACATGACATAGTGGACTACCGTGCCCGATAGTCGGTGCTCTATCTTGTTCGATTTGTTTTGCATCGTCATTGCTTACTTGAGTGTCGGATAAATCATGACTACCAGATTTCGAAATAATGGGCGTTGGACCTACTAATGAAAACCTGTGACCCAAAAAAAGCATCACATAACAGCGAATGAATGGCAATGTACACGACAAAGTGCCGTATACGTCAAGTAGAAGACCAGCGTTGCCTCATCAAAAAACCTGAAAGCCGGAAATTGCTTTCTAGATATCGGCAGATCATTTCCGAGTACTTCCGTCCATGTGCTCACCACACCATTCTGTTCAGCCCGTTAATATTAACCGATATGTCACTCGAGTAAAGATGGGATGTCAATATACAGTGTGATATACAGGAGCCCAGTGGTGAAAACAGCACTAACCCAGACGGAAACATGCAAACAGTCTAGTAGCAAGTCAAGACAGCCGTTATTGTGCCTTTTTCGTAGATAAGGGTGGTACTGGAACCACGGACAGTGCTATATCGTGTTTATGTCGGAGCTTTTGCACTTGGGACAGCAGATAGATAGAGCTTATCAGCTAGGTTTTGTGACTAGTACTAATTCTAAAACAATGCAAAGCCAGTAAAAATTGGTCACAGTTGTCTATTTCACTCAGTAGTGATCAAGAATCATATAGATAACAAGTCGAGCGCGTCCTAAGGATGGCAGTTGCATACGATAAGCTGGAAGGCATAAATATGGCAATTTTACGTGGGAACGGGACATCTTAGCCTCAAAGTAATAGAGCTCCCACAATGACTAAGATTAAAACAAGGACAAACTTACTGCCGTGTAGAGAACAATCTCACATACGAACTGGGTTGTATTTGACATGTTTGAAAACATTGACAGACAGAGGTTGCGACAAAAGTTTGTTGATCTGTGCTGAAAAATATGAACAAAATATTTTGTAGTAAGCATAACGCTCAGTGTAAGTTTCCATTGGTTTCCTCTCACCCGATACTTGTATTAAATCGATCTCTTGCCTTAATACAAGCCGGTAGGGAATCGAAAATACTCCTTGTAACTTAGTTGTATCAATGTGAACCTGAAAACATTCAACCGGTTTTACATGATAAACCATTCACCGTAAATTAACACATATATTAATTCGGTTTTCACGGGCATCAATAAACTTTTCATAAAGCACACGACACCACCCAACGTCTTCTGACTACAACCGTAGTCATGTTCAACTGGTTTACTGTATTGATAATCGCCGTCATAGAAAATATTTGTCTCTCAAAAAGTCCCTGAAATTTGCAAAAGTTAAAGGTCACAATTAGCTCGGTTTTGGAACTGAGCCGAGTGATTTGACATCCGCAGTCCACATCTATAGGGGTCATAGTTTAGCACTGAGACCATGTGAGTTGGATTCTTGTGTATAAGAAACAAGACATTAGTATCTGGCAATCTTGTATGAAGTTCTTTGCTAACATCAAGAGGCCGCAAAACCTAATTGGCATAAAAGATCATGGCGAATGGTGTTTGGTGTGGTATATAGCCGACTGACAATGATCCCCTTATCTAGCTTACGGGAAAATTGCATATATGATTTTGTGAGCATAAGACTGAGGCATACACCTATCGGGTTGCGCAGAGTCTGTGTGTTTCCATAACGTAGGGTATCTCATAATAGTAGGCTAGCTTCAAACTTGACAAAAATTTGCTCTACAACTAGTTTCAGTCAGTCAGTATCAAACGGTAATTTACGCGATTCTGTTTCACATCTACTGCCAACTCTGCCAGTACCTGGTTTATGTATACCACGCACGTCAACATTTTATGAACATTTCGATAGGTAGTAATCAAAATAACGGTGAGAATGTCCAATTTTGTTTTCACATAATGGTTGATTTTTAGTTATCCTCTCATCTAAAGGTAACCTTGATCTCAGCTTAGTTTTGAGGAATGCCTTTTCAACGGTAGACCACGGTAGTCAGAGCTCAAATTCATACTATAAGTAGTGATCTTTTTAGCGCGAATTCAAAATGCACTGTTGAACTTTACTGACAGTAAATTTTGCGATCGGTTAGATTTATATAAGCTTGGTGATTTAATTTGGTGATCTGTTTGTTCGCAATAGAATGCCATTAAAATGGAATTCATAAAATCCGAAGTTCATAATTTAAGAGAATACCTTGTCAAGTCATTAGCACAAACCGGAGCAGTTTGCGAGTCGACAGTAACAGAGAGAAATGCCCAGTGCCTAGCATAGAACCGTCAGGATAACTAGTGCTCCAATTGCAAGAAACAGCTAGATAATAACGATATTAAAAACGTTTGTAACACTCAGTTGTAGAATTCTATTCCTAGTATCTAACCTGTACATTTTCTGCTTTTCTACCAGCATGCATGTGTTTGTATTAAAACCATTAGATGGTATGTAGTGCATCTACAATTTCAACCGGTCCAAAGTCCCAACAGAATCCACATGACCTGAGTGTGAAAGTTTGAACCGAGGCACACATAGTTGACTGTATAAAGTTGAAATAGTATATAATTAGCGTCGTGTGGAGTCCTAATTTTGGGCTAATAAACTGACCTGATATTTTGAATGAACAAATAAGTGCATTACGAATTCATAAAACACACATGCATTATTGGACAAGTAACTGAATATATTGAACAGACAGCAAAGTAGAACGAACCCGTGATACTTTTATCAAAAAATCTATGCTATTCTTGGCAAACTTTGCCTTTATCTGCTAAGCTGAAACAATTCACGAGACAAAGTTTTCAAATGGACGGATTTTTGTCGATCATCATTTTGTGTACACTCGTTGCCTATCTTTTAACCAAGCTTAGATGCGACAACAGACACCCGTCAAATGAGAGCGTTCGAACAAATGAGGCTTATAGTTAAACAGTGCACTCAGCGTCGACGTTTGTTTGATTTGTCCGGCAAGAACCAGACGTCAAACAGACTCACTTTATAGTACATGTTGTTATCTTCTAGCACACGAGGTCATCGATAATCACATAAGAAACTTCAGTCATTTTTAATTGTTTCTGACTGTGGTGGATCACGTCACACTACAGTCCGTGTAGACTGACCTTTATTTTATCCATTGCTGGCAAACGGCGAATTTCAATCTTACCGGATAATGGAAGTCGAACGTTTCGGGGTTATATTGAGAATTAAGCACAGAAAACCAGATTGGGTGATTGGTATGCCGCATATTCATATCTTAAAGCGAAGTATATCGACGATTTCGACATGTGGTGCTTCAGATTAACCTCAGGAAAGATTCAACTGAAGTATATTCCTTATGATAGTTGGCTTAATATTTTGAGGAAATGTAGACTGCGTGTCTAGGGTTTCACTGAATGTAGATTGCGTATGCACGGCATGGTTTATCAGTGAGTGCAAATAAATATCATGTGATGGCAAAGTGTTTTTGAGTTGGCGTGACATAGTATCCCAAACTGTTATGACCAGGTCATCAAACAGACCGATGGAACTCGCTGATCACAATATATGGACCAATCCACGCTGTTGGAAAACTATTCTTTTTAGTCGGTAAGTGATCACTTAACACGCGTCATGACTTCCAACTGAACACAGCTCACAACTATTATGCAAGGAGGCCGATGAACAGCGATCATGATCCGCAGAATCAGTGGATCATGACAAATTATTGTGAGTAAGTAGTACCATGATCTTTACATATAGATTCATATCGTTTTGCTTAGCTAATATTGCAAATTCTTTGTGTTCGTATGCTATCAATGAGTTGAACACAAGTAAACTGCCGTTAACCTGTTGATACCCGGAAACTCTACCATCTCATTAACCATTTCCAGCTGGACGTTTCTGAGCGCTTTGTAATCATTCATTATCATCACGTACAAGAATGCACTTCAGAAAATCACATTTAGGTCACCGGCTCAACATAAGACAATGAAATGGTCTTAGTGATCTGGTTAGTAACAAAATGCTAACATTACGTATACTCAACAGACTTCGTTCATGGCAACCGCACTGTAGACTAGATACCCAACTCAATGAAGTACCGACATATTGATATGAAGAAATAGAATGTCAAAGTGATCGTCAGTGACGTAATTAAGTTCAAAGTGAAACATAAAAACGGCGTTTGGTGTAAGTGATTCACTATTACTCACACAAATTGTAGATATTTCTGCTACAGACCAAGCTGTGGATTGGCACTTTCGCACACAATTCCTTTATGCAGGCAGTGTAACAGTATGAATATAGGAGCTAATTCTACAATCACATTCGGTCACTTTTATTACAAACTCCTACAACACTTTGTATCGATCAGGCGACTGATGAAAATCCAAAGAATTCAACAAAGTTCTACTACACAGACGAAAAATGGACTACTCCAGCCACTCCTGAACAATCACCGAGTTAAACTAACTAACAGAGGTCAAAATAGGATGTTTCCACATTTAATCCTGATGTCAGCTGATCATTCATATTGTCATCTTAAAACACGAAGTGAATGGTTGGGGTTAAGGAGCTCCCAAGTCTACCATAGATTCCGTGTTTGTAGTATTGAGAGTGTTTCTCCCTATGAAGAAGTATCCAACTAGGAGCACGCCATCACAGAAAATACCTTTAAGATTAAAGAACTTGCCTTCCCTGAGAATTACCTTTTGAAGGCTCAAAACTGTCGGGACTATACACGAAAAAGTTCCAAGACATTTAAATAGACCCTACTTGTCTCAGGACAAAATTGCAAAACGACTTTGTCTAGCCATGCCTAGCTTGTTTATTGAACGGTGGTACCACAAACGTGGCCAATCGCCAAAGCAGCGTTCAACAGCTATCAAATGTGATCTGGTAGCTGTGCATTTCTATAATGATCTGCAAGTGGAAAAGACTTGTTCACAGTTGCCTTTTGGCACGGTGTTAATAGTTTTACTCTCTGTATGATACAGTTGCCTTGGTACAACTAAGAATGGGCAATAGAGCGCAATAAGCTTATTGCCTTGGTGTTAGTTATAGCCACCAGTGGGTGTGCAATCCTGTGTTCATGCAATGTTATTCCTTACACTATGATAAGTCGGGTTTTTTTATGATTATTCAGCATAACAATTTAACCTACCCGATTTCGAATTGTTCCGTTCTCACCCACTATGGTTGTTTCCGTGTTGCTCAATCTACTGCATGGTACCCTAGATGAACATCAATTCAATTACCTGGACCGACTTGAATAGATGTAATCTTGTCGTTTGTACTGTCTTATAAAACGGATTGTGTTTTAACCTACGTTTTTCTGTTTTTGCATAGGCATGGCCGGAAACCCATGAATCCGTTTACAAAATCCTGACGTTCTTGTTGACGCTGTTGAAACTGAACAGCAGCGGACAGGGCGCACCATTTGGTTTTAATGATTGAAAGATTTCGCACAGTAATCATTAAGAAGGTTGGGTTATGCGCTATTTTCAAAACGTACTGCCTCGCAGAGCTTTCAGTTATCTTCAACTCAACCGGTGTGTTTTCCGGCAATTTTTTGCATACAGCCTGATTGGTCGTCTCTGCTTAATGATGGCTTCGTGGCACTGTATGAGAAATGTTGTAAGACATCATTTGAACACACCGGAGCACATAGAACGTTCGTTTCGGGATTCAGTGGTAAATTTAGTAGGAACTAAAACCGTTCTGTTGGAAATCAGAAAATCATACTTAACGCGTGAAGATTTTTGGAAGTTCCAGAGACAGTGAAGTACCAGAAGAAATCTGCTAAATCTTTAGTATGCACATCTCAGCTTGATCACAAGCTCAAATCAAAGTACTGCTGTAATGTTTTCTTTCTAACCGAGAGTTCTTGGATTATAATAATTTTTAACTTATCCACTACCAACTTCTGTCAACCTCTTAGACCACGCGTTATCATGCTGATATAATGTAGCAAGAGCTAAATGAACAATTTGTAGTTATTTTTGGGAACAAAGTGCTTGTAGGTAATGTTACAACTGTTGATGTAACCCCAGCTAATAAACAGAAGTTTTATATAATCAGAATGTTGCTAACTTGTTGAGTGTGTACAGACTACTGGGAACAGCATTGGCATAGCATCGTAGATCTATATCTACTTTTTAACGCTCGCACAGATTAACGTCGTTTCAATCGGGTTATGTAAAACAGCTCCGGGGAACTAAAGCGATTACATTCCCCTGACTACAGTAAGACTATCAATCTAGGCTTTGTAAGACGTCTGATTGTCGATTAGAATCGAAATACACCGGATCTTAAGTCCATGTAAGCACAAAATGTACAATGGTCAACAACAGATGGATTCACAAACAAGAATAACAAAGAAACCGCAAGGTCCGTATTGAGTTTTCAGCCCTCCCGGATGCCGCCACTGCAGGTCTAACTGACATGGGTGTTGTGACCTTATTAGCTAAAGCTCAGCTGTGAACACCGTTACTACTTTGCAGAGATTTAGCAGTTGGAAATACACAAACAAACAGATGATCTAGAATCCTTAAGGATATCGTATTCACAATCACCAGTTTTTTGACCATCTTCAAATACACCCATAACTATTTTAAGTAGTTACATAACTATAGCCCTCAAATGGTTGGGGTCAGTATTGTATGCAAAGTATATATATACCCTTATATATATATGTTTACTTTGGAAATAAAATTGATCGTATATAGCTGTAGCTGTCAATATATACGTTCGTCGATGTTATCCGTATTCGGTTGCAGGCTGGTTCGCTTACAGGCTATTCGCCGTCACTCGAGGAGACAACAGCACTGTGACTTCTTTTAGAGAGCTATGTACAAACATACAAGTGCAACTTAAGTAGTGTGGATGTTTATTCATTAACAACTGGACAATGCTTAACTGCGATTAAAAGTATTAGCTTGAACGCACGCTGCTGTAGTTAATATAAACTGGAAATATATGAAGTGTTTCAAAGTATCAGAGCATCGGGTACTTATTAACGATCAAAGTACCACTTTTATTGTGGTGGAAGGTGAACAGTCGCTTTTGCGCTGTCATACTCAATATATCGGTTAAAGCTTGTCAACGCAAGTCAGAAAGGCGTTGTGTACCCATTACATCGGCGTACGCACCGACAGACAGCTGTTTAGATGTTACCAAGAATGCGTTCTATGATGCCCTTGTTGAAGTTCTCAGACGAATGAACACTCAGAGATAATCCTACTAGCAAGCTATTTGAATACCCAGTTCGGTCGTCTTTCCCTGGATGAAAAGCGGCTGGGAAGTATGATTGGTGTCCAAGCACAACGCACACGCAATGACAAGATTGCTGCAGCTGTGCATAATCCATGGTCTTTATATTTGGAGCACCGCATTTCAACACAGGAAGAAGCACTGTGTTACATGGAGACCTCGTTGTGCATCTCAGCCGTGGACATAGCTTGGTCACATAGCAGTTAGTTACAGGTGGCCCCGCTCTGTTAAAGACTGTCGGGTATTTTGGAGCAATTACGTGTACTCGGATCATGTTGTTGTGCGTGCCCGTTATGTTTTGTCGTTTGCCCAGAGGACATACGCTCGTAAATGCAAGACACTTAACCAGCTTATGAACAAGGCAAGTGTAAAGAACGCTTATCAGGAAACAATGGTGAACAAGTTGCCTAGTTCGAGTCGGATGAGGGAACTTAACGAACACTGAGAACAAGTAGCAGCAGCCGTAAGACCTTGCTACGAAAAGGCAAGTTCCTAAGTAGGTGTTCAGTTGCGATATGATAGGATTTCTATCACATCGATACAACATCTGAACAAATGTCCTTCGATTCAGTCTGGTTCTGACTATGATGACGACCGTAGTGAAGTTGAATGTAGGCATGTGAACACTGCTTGGTCAAACAATCGAAAGAGATGGGTCAAACCTCTTTATGCGGGAATAGCAGAAGGCTTTTGCTTGCTGATCCGTGGTTGTATTGGTCGTTGACTCCGTGTAAGCGAAACCGTATGTGAAAAAGATGGCTCACTTATCACCAACCAATCGCGCTAATTCCACAGGTGGGCTGAACATTTTGAACAGCAGTTTAGTTGGCCACAACCAGATCATGTGGATGACGGGACCCGTATGGTTAGTTATTGCGTTCCAGACGGTCCTCCGTCGGAAGGAGAAATTGTCTCAGAGTTCTAGCTATTGAAGCGCAATAAGTCTCCTGGCCCAGACCTCCTCTCTCTTTCTCTTTTCAATAATGGTGGGAGAGGTTGATATCAGAACTGACAAGACCCCTCCAGACGATCTGGGAGACTGGAGAGATACTTCGTGATTGACGTCTATCAACAGCAATTCCCGTTTTCAGAAAGGAAGCACGCAGTCTATGTGACAAGTACAGATGCACCAGTCTGTTATCTGTTGCGTCCTCGTTATCCACTGGTCTCATTTTACATCGGATCAATTAGCCTCGAGAATGTCAGATAAGTGAAGAACCGACAGTATTCCGATCCGGTCGTGAGTGCGATGATCACATTTTACCCTGCGACGGATCTCGGAACATCGACACACTTATAGGCAGCTGAGGGGCGTGGTGTTTTTATACTTAGAGCTTGCTTTCGATTCGGTTGCTCGTAACGTTCTTTGGAACTGCCTTCTCCACAAGGGAGTACCAGAGAAATGGGTGAATCTTTTTAGATCACTCTATGCTCACTCCGCAAGCAGGGCGAGGGTTTATGGACGGCTGTCTTGAGCGTTCACCACTTCTAGTGGTGTTCGTCAAGGGTGTCGGATTTCCCCATTCTTGCTCAATTTTTTCATCGACGACACTCTGGAGGGTGCACTTCGCGAATCCGGTGGGCTTGGTGCTGAGCTTCTTCCTGGCGCTAGACTGACCGATCTGGAGTACGCGGACGACATTGTCTTACTTAGCCCCTCTGCCGGAGACATGCATACCATGCTGAACGAGGTGAGTGGCCGGAATGGTTTGAATTGAACGCGCTTCGTGCCTTCAAAATGCAAACTGCTGCTTAAAACTAGGGTATTTCACTCCTACCGTCTTGATTGTAAATAGTCCGCCCGAGATTATGGACAGCTTCACATACTAGTCAGCCTGTAATACTGCTGACGAAATATCAGTGAGTATAGCAGGGGTTTGTGTTGCCAGCCTGCGTCATCTGTAATATCGAAAAGACGTCCAATTGTCTCAGAAATGAAGGGCATATAATGTTTGTGTATGTTCTGTTTTGCTCTATCGATGGGAAACGTGGCCTGTTCGCAGGGAAGACGTCAACAGGCTTGCTGTGTTTGACCATCGTTGCCTTCGCCAAATAGTTCACATTAAATATACTGATCGTGTGAGCAATATGGCCGTTTGCCAGCGCTCATGATGTGCGATCAGTTGGCCAACTAAGTAGGTTGCACAGCTTGCTACAGTTGGATCACGTACTGCGTATGCAAGCTCAGTGTTTGCCATACCAGGCATTATATACTGGGACCATCAAAAGTTGAATGAAACGATGTAGTGATCAAGCCAAATCGTAGTCACGAAATGTCAAGGCCTTGACTGCTCCGCTGAGCAAAGTGAGTAGGTGTCGCCTACCTGGATAGAGCCTTCGTGATCACTCAATTCGCTGGTTAGAAACGCTATCCGAAATGGTGGTGTATCGTAGTTAATGACGTACCTGCATCCAAACGATTTCTAGTTTCTCCACTTAATCTTCTTTCATTAATTTTCAACCTTCTTAACAGCATTTTCTTCTAGGATATTCCACGTCACTGTTGGGATGGGCGTTAGCCCGAACCACAATATCTTTTGGCCAGGCTCCGGGCTGTTATGATGACGAGGATGATTTATTATTTCCCGAAAATACTACAAATTCAAGGAGTGTTGAGTTTTGACGTTAAGAAGCATTCCGCGTAAAAGTATCACTTTGAACTGATCTCGTCATACTTTTGTGATTATAAACAGCGGTTCACGTCTTTTTATCCGCCAAGCGATGAACAGAATGGCCTTGGGCTAACTGATTGCAAAATATCATTCACCTGGAACTCATTTTCACCCTGTAGTCATGTACTCTTCAGATTACCTGTTCAGTACTCGAACAGCTGACAACTTAGCGCAAAGCCAGACTCTTAACAATCAAATGTCCCGATTTCACAGTAGTTTCTGACTCCGTCAACGGCAAGGGCGCTGGGCACATGACCAAGATGAATTTTCAAGGATGGCAGTCTTACGGACGATACTCAGTTGTTCACCCTAAACATTAGAACCCCTGTTCGACAGGATTACCTTACCTTAAGCCACAGAGTGTCAAGCATATATTACAATTTACAGAGACTTGCTGGTTTCCTTTAAATCCAGGCTAACCAGTGTAAGAAGCTGTGAGGAAGGAGGAACTTTCTTCATGCACATTGGCTCTGACATTTGACTTTGAAAACATTTTGGGTTGCCAGAAATTGATCTTGTTGTTTAATTTATTCATATGGAGAGATATAAGTGGATGCATTTGAGTTATACTACCTGGTTAAACTAGCTGTAGTTCAAACTTGAGTTGTACTGTAATAAATTCTCTTGAACACAACATGAAACCCTAGTGAGCGAGATTTTTACATTCTTGTCAGTAAGGTTTTGCAGAATAATATCATTGATTCGCTCTGAAAGTAAATCGTTGGCCCATTTAACGTTTTAGCTTTATCGGTCGGTTAGAAAATACATAACAACTGTTCTCCATTTCAAACAGCGATCTTTTAAATGTCATCGTTAGGGTAAAAAACACTTTTGAAGAAGCCATCATATCACGAAAAGTGATAGACGTACACGTTCCGTATTGATTTGTCAGCTCCCGATTTCTCTGAATAATAATAGCAGTAGTAATAATACTTATTACACCAAACATCAAGTAGCGACCAATCAAATATTGAGTTTCAAAATATCCCTAAACCCAAGATAAGTTCAGGCTAATCAACCATATTTTCAGAATACGTGTTATTGGCTTTTGTTCAGGAAAAGTAGCCCATGACCCTGACTGTGCCCTAGACCTAGTGAATCGTTCGAACTCAATGTTCAGTTAGCCACCCTTAGTTGTTTGCTATACAAATCGATCTTAAAATTTGCACATGAGAAAATTGCACACATCACATACGTAATCCGGTGTTTTAGGAGCAGCTCCGTGTAAAATTTTACATAGTATTATTTTAGGTTGACGAACCTGATGGTGATATCAGATGAGTAAATGAATGCGGCCGCGGTGTACGACATAAATGACACCAAGGTGTGTTCAGAAGACAAAAAACCAAGTCCGTGATTCTGTCAGTAACGGGTTAGTAGAAAACATGATATCAGCTATAATGCTGTAAGATAGAAACCTATCCGATAGGTTTACTGAGAAAAGTCGTTTGACGACAAATCTCTAAGTGCTGTGTTATAACTTGAATTTAGTTAACCCAATGCACCATCCGGCATCAAATGTCACGTAAACACTTAAATTCTGATTGCTTTACTGCATGTTTGATATTGAAATGCCTTTTACCACATATTCTACTGGAAATCCGTATTTATACGTGGTTGATTTTTTCTAACTGGTCGGGGTATTTCTGCATTTACTGATGAATAAAATGAAGCTCACTGTTTCTATTTAAAAGTTAAAGTGTTCGCAAACAAATGGAAAGAGTTAATGCAATATGGTGCCACGACTAGCTATAACGTGCCTGTGCCTCCCTGATATCAAATAGCAAGGTCAAGTGAAGAAGTCAGTGAGATTATTGTATTAGTTCATGTATCTCTATAACTCACATAACATGTAAACTGACAGAGTTGTTAAACAGATTGGAAAACGGCCTACGTACAGTTTACATCAGCATCGATGTCACTTTTGGAATCACTGTTATCTTGTTTTGTACACCTAATACTAGATCATCAAGGTCAACATTGTCCGTTTTAACGAAGATAATGAGCCATTTAAGTAGTTGTTTTGTGACGCAAACAATCTGGTAGTTTAGTACGAGAATGTGTTCAACAGGTAGTTTGATCCTTGCTTCGTAAGCTTTCAGTTTGATGGCGCAGTGCAAGCTGAAGCAAACACTTTGAACCATGTCTGAACACTGTGATTGGATGTATTTCACTTTTGTTAGAATGCAAAAGGACATGCACGTTGGTTATGTGACCGACAGTTCAACTTCGGTTACGGTGTTCATTCTTCTATCAGCCCACCTAATCAGTGGCTACATCATCACGGGTAAATGCACAATCACAATCACCAAACACTAGCTTAATTGCCTTTAAACAATTTATGCAGCTACTATACTACTTATCCATATCAATAATCCCAGCCTTCATTCAAGTGCAAAATATACATGAGTTTACCAAGGTCTGCCATTAACTTATTTTTGACCCTGCAGTGATTGAGTTCCTGACACAAAACAGTGACTTCTTATAATGAACAACGATATTCTCGACCAGACATATTCATCTAATTATGTCCTACAGTAGACTATATGACACTTAGTTGATGTTTTGTTTAATGCCGCTGTTGTCTAGAATGTTATATACTCAAACCGTATCTAGGAAACTGTAAACTCAGCGTCGTCAGTACAAGTGTCGCATCACTGTTTAATGAGAGAATGAGGAGAGATAAAATAGAGTACCAGAGATTGACTTAAGTATTCCGTACTTATTAGTAACCCGTTCTGTTTTCAGTAGACCAACAATACTGCTACTGTCGTTGTCTGGTATAGTGTGCATGACTCCTGTGTGTGAGCTACAATGATTGGTGAAAGTGTTAGTGGCTAGAGTTCCAAATCACACAGATTACGTCGGGTTCTTCGTTCTTCACTCAACGAGTATCTACTGGTGTGCGTTATCTTCAAAGAAACTATTTTAATGTGGTAAACGCAACAAGGCAAATTTGTGCACTTGACTAAACTTTGTTTAAACGCTTATCTAGTAATGGACAAAACAAAGCCGTTAGATACAGCTAACAGGCAATGTAGGAGAGTTTCCTAGTGGTTGATAACACGATTATAAGGTATTTGTTATCTGAAGAAGGGTTAAAATGAGGCCTTAGAACGTATTTATGATATTTTTGTAACGATAAAAATGTTTTCGGTAAGTCTGTTGTGTAAACAGATATTTATGTGAAACATTTCCCTGTATAGTTCAGGTGGACCATCATAATCCCTTTGAAGTCATGACTCACATGATACATGTATCAGGCTAGTATTCAATTTGACTGCTACTTTCCGGAAACTCCCGGTATTGAGCATGCTATATCAGACCAGCTAACTCTAGCCTGCCTTTCATGCTGCTCCCATGAACCGCTTGCAAAATTCTTAATGCTCACGTGGGTGGTGATTTAACTGCTCAGTCTAACAGGTCAAGACAAGTGACCATACTAAATATCACCAGATTAATTGTGACTGATGAGAGCTGACTGAAAGCCACTTTCTCTACCAACGTAAAGCCAGTTCTCGAGGATACCGGGTGAGTTACGCACTGGGATTTATTGACGCGAGTGAATATACACTTTCCATCTGTGAGTGCATTAGCCACTTAATCAATTACCTCTGTTTTAACGCATTTTCTCATCAAGAACAAATTCCAGTAGGTTGTGCAAACGTGTTTTTAAATGTTTCTTACGCATCTAGAAATTATGCAGTTATATTCCCCAGTATACTAATGAGGTTACTTTCATTTTTGTCAGACAACTGCCCACGGAAATGCAACTATTGTAACATTATGCTGTTAATCTACTTCATATTGTGCCACTGCATATCTTGTTGCCAGTTTGGCTGCAGGCATTTCTCACAAAAAACCGAAAGCAGTGAGTTGAGTTTTGCTTGAAAAGGCGTCACAACTAAATAACAGTACACGGTAAAACTGTACGGTCATATCAAGTTGCCATATTGCTTTCAGCTGAATAGTTGGCCCAACGTGAGGCTGTCCAGCAGACGTCTTGTGGCCTGGCATTTAGATTTCCGTCATCGCGTGGGTAACACATAGGTCGCCGTTTCACTTTGCCGGGTGTGTAACTGTGAATTCACTGTCATGTGATTAGCATTTCATTCAGTATTTGTTGAGTTCCCTTAATGCCACAGAGATATACGTTTAGTGGTTGAGTAAAATAGAAATATCGGTCGACTTAAGGAATTCTGACTTAAACCGGAGGTGGGTCAATTTAATAACTATTGATTGTTGTTCTTTCAAGGTGCCCAACTTGTTAGTTTCAAATAGAGCGGAACATAGAAACGAATCAATAATATTGCGAGGTTATTCACTGTGACCCACAGTAATTGTTCGAAATAGATTCCACCACACTGGGTCCGCTGTATGTTGGAAGAAGGTTCCTCTTAAATGAAATAGAAATTTCAGTGAACTCCATTTCACCATTGTGTTAAAACTGATGTCCTCACGGTTAGTTCAGGATAACAGCGGCCACCTGAAAGCAGAAGGCAAGGTGCATGAGGACGAAATGTAGCTGAATTTATCGTGAACAATTACAGTGAGTCACTGTAAACAACCTTGTAATATCGTTTATGTATTTCTTTGTTTTACTACATATTTATTCAGCACGGCGCTACCGAACACGTAAAATAAGTGCCAGACTCCAAAATGCTACTTAAATAACCCGATAGTTTTATCTACAGAGACTTCATACAGTATTTTATCGACTAAAAATCTAACTTACCATGGTTTTCCACGTTACTTGCTTCGGAATCTTTTACAGTCATGATTAAAGTGTCCTTACCAGGGTTGACTGATCAATAATTTCGATATGCAAATTGGCTTCGATTCAATGTGAAACCTAAAAACAATGGTTCATTATTCCGGGGTTCGGATCTATCCATTGGTTGCGCTTTGATGTATTGACCCGGAATAATTGATAGTTCACTGTTCTATTTAAGCAGTATAACTATTTGAAAAACGTTCTGCATACTAATGTAAGAAACTATGGACTATTCTACTTACAAATCGTATTCTGAGTTTTATCGACCAGAATGGGCTTACGTTTTTGAATAATTTTAAAACTGTTCACTACGATTTATGCTGGAGAAATGTTTCGTTCGTTCGTGTGATAACCGAATGGATGAAAAAGTGGGCACATACACCAAAAAATAGAGTTTATTCAAATAATAATCATAGTTCAATGTGTGACATATCTGAATATTGGAATTTCCAGTCAATATACAGAATATTGGTGTAGGCAATGAAGCAAATTTTTTCTAGTTAAGATCCAATTGTGGGTTTCATCTAAAATCATCAATCTACCAAACTTCCTATTAATAAAGTAAATTTGCATCAGAGGGTGAAAAACAAGTATTGAACAATAAAAGTATGGGGCATTAACAGACAGTATGCAATTATTGATTGGTCTATGTATGGTAGATTTCCAAGGTAGGTTCACCATCGTCTACTTCTAGACACACAAGAGTAGTTTATTGGGGTATATGGATAACGCATCAGTGAAAGCTGGGACGCGTTTATTTCAATCTGATAAACAATTTGGAAAACTTCCGAGGATTTACTGTTTGGCCGGATTTAAACACGTGTTTTGTTATGGCACTCTTAACTGTCTCGTTTTTGATATTGTGGATCCATCTCGGAATGTGCTGCGACATTCGATTGTACAGTGCCATCACTGTATGGCTTACGTACAGCACTCCGACTGTACGGTTGAATTCGTGAATAAGCTTTGAATTACTGGATGTTAGCATCGAATCTGGGTGTTGCAGGCACGCGCGTTGCTAAATGGAGTAAAATGACGCAAACTGTTAAATATGTGCCGCTCACTTCTGACTACAGTCTTTTTTCCTTTCCCGAGTGCCATGTTATCATTCTTGAATGGTAACGATAGATATACCGGTTCACCAAATACTGTTGTAATGGCTGGTCAAGTGTCTAGTGGTTTTGAACGTTTTTCGACAAAAATTTGCGGGATAAAAATGGGAACTTGAATGAGATTCTGCTGGATGAAACTGGTTTCTTCGAAAATAATTTTAGTTAAGCAGATTTTACGAACTCTGCAGTACAGTTTTCGTATGAGCCTGCGTTTACACTTAATTGGTGCGAAAGTTTGACGTACAATAACTGATCAGTCCAGGTATTTTTCTGATGGATAAGAAGAGAGCCATCTTAATTTACTTAGCCGTTGCGCATTCCTTTGTTCATAGGCTGAAATCGATCAGCCATTTTGTGGTTGACCTGCAAACAAGCAAGCATCCACCGCAGCCCCAGAATGGGTTGAGAAAGGGTTTTCAAAGACGGTTTGTCCCAGTGAGCGCCAGCGAAGTCGTGGACCTAGTTGGGTCTCGTCAGCACCGCGCACTCCTATGAGCAAAAGGAAGCGCAACGGCTGAGGAAATTAATTCACATACCTTCCTGCAACCCCAATGACCATGATCCCGTGGCCTAGTGGATAAGTGCTTGGACTACAAGCCACCACGCGTAGTGGGTTCGATTCTCCAGCGTGCGTGGTGCTGATGAGATTCAGCTAGGTCAAAACAGCTGACCACCACTTCGCTATTGGTAACTGGGACCAACCTTTTGCAACGAGTCATCTTTATGTCTGATTAGCCGAATGTCCAAGATTTGCAACTGAATCGATCGCAGTGAAGCATGACAACACGAGATATTTTAGCTGCAGGAATCGAAACATGTGCAATTGCACATAAACCCATCAAGTGTACCTCTGATTTTCGACGCATAAGTATGGACTAAAACGTTTCCAAAAATACTCGTAAATATCAGTGAGATAAGCTTGTGTCTTTATTATATATCTTTCTGCTGGATAAATGGTGCTTAAGAAACACTGACAATTCAGTAGTCATCATATGTCTGAAATTTCAACCTGGTTGAAGATGACTGACTGATGAATCACCCTAATCCTCAAGCTGAGTCCAAACAAGAAACTGCTTACAAATTCAGATGAGTAGCCACAAGTCATGCTACATTTAGCGCACAAATTATTTGATAATTACTAGTTCAACTTTCTGTCAATTTTCCAGCTAAACCGTCGAGACTAAAAACAAATCTTGCTGTGTAATAGAAAACACGGGAACCGTATGCATGGGTACGCGCATACATAAATTCCAACTGGGAACAGTTCAAGGATCTGAATCGACATTTATCAAGATCACAACAATGAGGATGGTTAGAACCGAGCTAACACTTCGCGGGAAACGAGTTGCGTGCTCTAAAATGTTGCAACACGATAAATGCTATGAGGGTATAATGAGGAAAACTACCGTATTTAAATAACTGTATCAGGGACTCCGGGGGAATAAAAAACTTTTTGGTTAGAAGTCCAAGAACTAAAACCAGAGTACAATATAATCAAAGAGGGGATACGTATGCATCATGCAGAAGAGACGATAAATTTATGCAGGGTTGAAATTACCTGCTGATGATATAATTAGTATGTTGGTTGTTTCAGTTTAATAACGTGTGACGGGGACAAAACACATCAACATTTAAAAGATTGAGGTTTCGAAAAAAACATGTTTTTGGCCAGATTTTATGGTCAAATATTAGAAAGTTACCGGTAATAAGAAACAATAACTAATATATCCTGACTTGTTGGGATATGTTGCTACCCAGTCAATCCATGAAGGCTATTCTGTTGAGTAAGTGAGGAGGGCATTTCTGACTGTTGTACATCAAGGATAGCATCCTCATACTTGAGCAATACTGATTCTGTGCAAACTTACATGAGGTTTACATACGGGAAAATATTGAAAAAATAAAGAACTTCATTTTACAGAACGCCCAAATTAGTGTCAAATGTAGGACTCTGGATAAGCCTTTCTTTATGCACTGATGTGAAGTCAGCATTTTGTCAACAGTAATCAATTTGTTCTGTGTTATGATTTCTGTAAATAAATACAAAAGAAAGGTAACCAAAATTTCCCTGCTCGTTATTTGAACCCAATTGCCGATAGTTCATTTAGTCTTCCAAGATTCGCAGCTCTTTATACAATGGGCTTTGCCCATTTATTTCCAAGAAGTTACATCAGAATGTATTTTCAAAAGGTAACATGTCAAGGCTTGAACGTTTTACAAATGACTAAACTAATTTTCATTACGCTGTTTTAGTTTTG
The DNA here is from genome assembly GCA_014338405.1 of Paragonimus skrjabini miyazakii. Lineage (NCBI taxonomy): Eukaryota > Metazoa > Platyhelminthes > Trematoda > Plagiorchiida > Troglotrematidae > Paragonimus > Paragonimus skrjabini miyazakii. The sequence continues at coordinate 106,790 of JTDE01000554.1, read as the reverse complement.
AGTGAATGAAACAAAACTCACAAACATTCATTGATAACAAGCTGCTTGAACGCCAGGAAACATCTTCGATGGCGTTGGAAAATGTCCAGAAAACTGATCAGAGCATTAATTGGGTTGTCCAGTGGTCATGTTTCTTAGTTCAAGCTCATAAATGATTGCTAGCCCACACCTAATACTTTCGACCACTTTGCTCTAAATTACAACCCAATCATAAAACATGAATGAGAACTACAAAAACTTGTCATTAACATTGCCGCTATAGTGCAATCAAACTGATGTAATCAGTCGATAAACTTGGTACAAAAATGTCTTCCTAAGCAATACCACACAGGGAAATTGCTAACCCACTGCGCTACGTGTAGGTATGGGCTGTATTACAGATAATCACACTCACAACATCTTTCATCATAGTAGCGTAAAATAAATCTCAATTCATCTTTCCGAATGTTTTACTCCATAAAACACTTGATAGTCTATCCCACGCTCACTTCTGTGAGCCTCTTCTCACATAATGGCAAGTGCATTTTCCAGTCTAATTTACCGAAGATCTTTAGTACAGGAGAGTTCAATTAACTGACCTATCAGTGTTGACAAAACAGGTGAACTTTTCAAGTAGTCCTTATGAGTACATCAAGATTAAAAAGTAATTTCGCCAGTAGCCTATTTACGGTTATTTCTTATATGATTACTTGAAGTAAAATATACTTCATTCTGGTCGCCAAACGAACAGTATCAAAATTTCAAGTTGAAAATCACCCACAATTGA
>JTDE01000554.1:89155-101049 GCA_014338405.1 Paragonimus skrjabini miyazakii | reverse complement strand
TTTACCACTACGCCATTGACCTCACATTAGGCACGACCGAATTATCATATGTGAACGCTCAACCACTTTCGCTTGTGAGTAATGATCAGGTTGCCTGATCACTTCGAGATGAGACATAGTTACTGTCTGTTAACTCTAACCTTACATATATCACCAAACTGATAAATAACGCGTCAACTTACAGGCTAACTGAATGAATTTAAATTGAAATACCAGACCACAGAACATGGATACAGTTGTTTGCAATGCATGCCTTGACCAGGTCGTGCGAACTCAATGTGGAAAGATAAAAGAGGTGGTAACGTCACGTATGATTAGAATCAGAACAAGTCGTTCATTCTGTCTTGTGATCAACAGCATAGTGAACATGCCTCATTATTTTGTGTTCAAACATCGAGATATTGACAAAAATGCAATCACCTGGCTACTTTGATAGATTTGATAAATAATCAGCGGAGCTTTGGCACAACAGTTGTCCTCGGTGATCACCGCTGAAGCGGTGGACAGCTGTTTCGACATAGCTGAATCCGATCACAATCACGCACACCGGGGAGTTGAAACTACAATCAGTAGATTATTATCCAAACAAAATCACTAGACCATAAAAAGACAATCACCAGGGATGGTGTACAAATTTCCTTCCTTAGCCGTTGTGTTTCCATTTCCTATAGACCAAAATTGATCAATCCTGCGTGGTTGGCCTGCAACTGACCAAACATCCATCAGCCAGTCTCTCATAACCCCTTCTGTGGCTGTGGTTAATGCCTGCTTGTTTGCAGGCGCTCCACAAACGGCCAATTACTTTCACCTTGAGAGAGAATTAGGCACAAATGTTGGGGACAATAATCAACAGTATGTTGTGCCACTTCATTATCCGTTGTTTATTATCAGCCTAAATAATTTAGCTGAAACCGCCAAGTAAGGGCGTTCAGTTTTATTTAAAAAATTAACTCAACCGCAAATCACGCTTAAATGTTATCTTCAATCTGGTATTCTCTTCACACCCACAAGCAAAAGCTTCAGTTCCTGTAGCCTTGTTCTGTGTATAATCTTTCAGTTGTTCGGGTGAAACTAGGAATGGTGGTGGCACTATCAGACGTTTGCCTGAACAGGTCCTTGAATTACGTGACCAGAGTCGACAGAGGAATTGCAATATCCATCAACAGCGTTATAGTTGCACGACTTGTGTATCCCAGTCATGTCCGTCAATAGCACCAATGCACTCTGCTCAACCTGGTGAGTTAAATTCATCCAGTTGAAAGCAGTAAGTTATAAGCTACGCTCCACGGCTAAGGACATTTGGAATTCAGCCATTGAATCAGATCCACTTTGCTCGGGCCTTGGCCCAACCGTAAGTCATGTAGTATTCTGTATACCGATCAAAATCCGCTGTTGCAGTTAGATTTTGGTTTCGGATTGACTTCACTTTGAATGTGCACAGTACCATGTCCGTTCCTTGTTTCCCGAATGATGATCCTCTTGCGTAACAGAACGTTGAAGGTCATGACAACAGAGACAAGTTGCAAGGCGTCTTTCTTATCCAATGCAGTGATTAGAATCAACCTAGGTGACACTAATTTCGCTTGACAGTTTCGATTGCACCACTACTAAACCACTACACAGTGATGTTTACGCACGGAATTTTAATGTGTAGTAGTGTACTATGCTTGATTTGCACTTTGTATCAAACAGATCCGTGAACGAATAGTTATGATTTAGAAACGGTAAAACTGCATCAACTGCTGAATAATCCAAGTGACTTTTGCGACAAATTAGATTGATTACCACTGCGGTAAGGGATGACGACTCCTTTCGACGATACTAAAGCAGCTCTCTTGTGCTACCAAGCTGCAACCTATGCGCGTTTGCAAACATCGCCGTTTCAAACAACGTAATGAGTGAAATTCTTTCTCATTTAATTGAGTTCATACTATCTACAGTCTAAACCTTCCATCTTGATGCTAAAATATGGCAACTATTTACCCACTTAAATTGATTTTGTTGATCTTAAAATTACGTCATGTAGCCCATCTTCTTCATCGCATATTGCCTACATATGAATTTCGACTAATGGTGGAACCACTCTTGATCGTCTGCAGCGTACGCCGTCGTCACTTAAACATACGTTTGAAACATAGCTTGTGAGACATATTTCTCGGATCATAGTTCTAAGAAGCAGTCTATCATTTCTACATGGTTTGCTTTACCGGTTCTTAATTTTAATATCCGATCTGTATACTCCGCTTATTATATAACGTGTGGCACTTACTTGTATGACTTCGATGACCTCTATAACGAATGCTAAAATCCCTTGGAATTCCATACACTAGATAATTCGGCTGAACTAATCATGGTTATCACCAAACTTTGATCATACGAGCGGAGGATAAGGTGACTATATTGCCTCGTTATTATTATCATCGAAGGTAGGTACGGGAACACAATTTGTGTATCGGATGATCAGTTCTTAGTGATGTATAGGAGTGCTGTGGGATAGCTGCACGATGTCTAACCGTGTTTGTTAAAATTACACTTTGAGAACATGTTCCATTCAATGCATCGTTCGAATAGTGACGTCTAGTGAGGCACAGAAAAACGTTTTCTTACTTATACAGTTAATTTCAATTCACAACAAGAGTAAGTTCAATGGACGACTAAATAATATCGGAGTTATAGATTATTGAGATGTCCGCAACATTGGAAACGTAGCTGGTTAAAATTGCACTAAATAAAACTTCGGGCGACCAAAACCTCAGTTGAGTTGTCCGGTGCAAGTAAACCCTTGCATAGGATAGGCAACGAATATCTGTACCAAAGATACCTTGAAGATATGGATCATTCTGCTAAAAACTACCTACGCACACGCAAAGGCTACCATGTAGGTGTTGTCTCAAAAACTGTGCAGTTGAAGATAAGAAGCCTGTCATTGATCGTGTTTTCCAACTAGGACTCCGTTGACGAGACAATTTTCTGAAAGTAATAGTTGCCAGAGCACCTCAATTTGCGTCCAATCGATCCTTATGCATTTGAGCATTTTGTCATTGTTCAAATGAAGGCTGTCAGTTTTGACAAGCAGCTTAGCTATGCATATCCACAAATCTGTTTTCCATTATCAGCTGATCAATCTCTTTTCCACTGTCTTGAGTCTCATCTCAGCACAGTCAAAATGGACAGAGCACAATAAACCCGAGTTAAGCCATTTCCTCAACTCTAATTCACTGTATCTAGCAGTAAGCATACACTAATCGGCATTGCACAAAAAGTGTGTTGTAGGTTGTGTAAACATTCTGACTATGTAGTCTTCTAGACAGTCTGATCAAAGATTGAAATGCTTTTTGATTTTAACTTGGCATATCTGATCATTGAAAACTAAATAAATGTTGAAAAGTTTATTAGGATTTCTTCTGCAATAGTTTTCATTGGTACCGATGAAGAAGACAAGGTTACAATAGAGAGTACATCTTAGCTATTATTAACAACTTGGAACTAATGCGTGTACGAGATATCGCAAGTTTATCTGATCAGTCAGACTGCCTTCTGGTCACATTGGAAATAAATAGAATTTTCCATATCTAGCGTTGTATGACTGTTAATCATCATTGTCGGACAATGATGAACATATTGATATCAGTGACAATGGTAAAAAGTGTTTCTTCACGGACCACCAATTTAGTAATTGGACCGTAATCAATACCGAAACATCTCTAGTGAACGCTACTAGAGAATATGAAAAAGCATTGATTCTTCAATATAGTGGACTTCAGGTTGAAACAGGCAAATTGTCCTAAATGTTTGTCGTGTAAGCCTGTATGATTAGAATGTTTCTAACAGATTGTCCACTAATGCACCTGAGAGCAATCAGGCCAAAACTGTTAACGTTCTCAACCAAAGGAACCTGACTGGAAACGGAAATATTTAAAGAATACGATTTTCTTATGCAGATTAAGCAAACACGAATATGAGGAAAGTTTGCTTTAGGTTAACTGGTGTGTAATAGAGAATTTTGGTTTTTAGAAAGTGAACATCACTCACAGTTGATTGCAGATGTTACATTCCTGTGGAAACTTCAGTCAGCCGAATTCAAAAAGAAGCACTACTTAAATTTCGCTCTTGTTTGAGTTTGTCAGCAGTGTATGTAGTTGATACGACTGGGACTGGAACTCCTATCATCATGAAGCAACAATGTGTCATTGGGGTCACATCAGGCATGACTGAATTACCGTGTGCAACGTCTCAACTACAATCGCTAGTGAATAATTTCCTGCTTGATCGATTGCCTCGAGTGGAAAAACACTGTATCTGTCCTGTTAATCCCCATCGATGAACCGTCGACTGGAATTTATCTCCAGGTTGAAATCACAGAAACCATTAACTTGTAAAGCGATATTATGATTACTGAGGAATAGCGAGGATGCTGGTTTTATTTAAACTGAACAGCACTCACAACTGATCGAAGCCGTTGCATTCCCATAGACCTCTCTGCCAGATTGAATAGCAAGTGATGTTCAATTTGGTTGACATCGTTAACAAACTTTTAGCATTGCAATTTCTACTTTCTTGAGGTAATTGAAATAGATCAACAGTTTGTGGTTAGTCTGAAAACAAACAAGCACTCATCAATACTCTAGAAAAAAATGAACCTGTCTAATTATCGTAATTCTACAGGTTAGATGAAAAAATGTGAATGACTGTACACATCAGACTCCATGGTTGTCAAAGAAATTAGAGAAAAGGAAAAGCAAACAAATTGTAAAAAAAGAATAGTTTTGTTTCATGAGTGACAAAGATGTAAAAGAGCTGGGTCAAGTAGGTTTCAGATAGCGAACTCCATTTTTGCAAATAGTCCCAGTGACCACTGTACGATCTTTCACGAAGACGTTGAGCAACGTGTAGCAATAAACCAACGATCCCAAATGGTCAAAACAAGATTGGTTCACAATGCCACGGTACTACTGAACAAAAGTAGACAACCTCAACAGTTTCGGTCGATGGATCGTTTCCGGGAGATAATTACAATTTGATGCCACATAGGCTAAAGATGAACTATAAGCACATAATATGACATCCAAGCCCAACAGAGTTCTTTCGAGCAGTCAGCAGGTTCAAAAACAATAGGGACGAGCCGAGCTCCAAAAGGGTGATGCGCGCACTACTCACGCAAAGTACAACAAGCGGCAACTGGCTATTCGCGCAGCTGTCAATTGACGCCATAAAACAAAAACATTTAGGTCAAGGCCAATTAATGGTCAGAAATAGGGGTGACAAAATATACAGGGATAAACCTTTTGTGGGAATAGGGTTTGGTCGGATTTTCACATGATCCAACTTCGACCTTTGATGCAACCACCAAAGTAGTAGAGAATAAATGCCTCGACCTGGTTCGGTCTCATCAGCAGCGCTCATTTCGAGGTATTTCAAACGCGAACCGTTTAAAAAGTATGTAAAATATCAAGAAGGTAACTGGTGACCATGACCGTGAATAAGCGTCTGCGCCATCGATCTAACATCTCTGACTTGCTCTGACTTGCGATGTGTGTGATGCTGATGGTACCCAACATGATCCAAACAGCTGTACATCGTTTGGCAGGCTAGCATTGAAACTAAACGATTCTCCCTTTTTAGTACTAAGTACGAAGTGCGTCATATTAAGGTTACTGAACTCTTAACATTGGACTGCATGCTTGAAGGTAACTGTTCAAGTCAATGTAAGTCCATATAAATATGCTCACTGTGGGAATCATTTCGCTGGGGTAAATATGTGTAGTGATACACTTAACCGTGATAGCTTGAGTACCCACTAACAAATAACGATATCTCGAAGACAGTCAATGACAAGGTTAAGTCAAAAGGTTTGGATCTCTTTTTTGTTGGGATTGATGTACGTGCTTAATGCATTAGCGCTCGCCTGGACCGTGTCCTGTCCCGTTCAGTTGAATTGTTCCGACCCGGGTTCAACCGCGGCATGCGTGCCTGTGTATTGCCGCACTGAATCGCATCCAGCTGGAGCGTTCCGATTGGCTGGGTGTGCAGATGGTGACAGAGTGCGTGCGTTCGGATGTGGAATAGGTTTTTCTGGCCGACGGATGTGTGGGCGTGCATATGCAGGTTGGGGCAGTGAGCGACACTTAGACATAGGCTTGTCACGTGATGCACCGCGTGAGAGGGCGAGACGACGGCTATATATGCACGCCTTACTCCAGGCTACAATAATCAGAACGACTGGCCAGTTTCAGAGCGTCAGGTTCCCTCATGCTCCTTCACATCCGTCCAGTCAGAATCCATCCTAGCAAGCAGACTTCACCACTGGCACCAGCCGTGAGCGCTACCTGATGGAGAGGATCCATCATGTATACGGGCGTCTGCAACAAACTTGAATTTACCATCAATTTTCGGTCAGTTACTTCCGAAAAAGTGATAGACAGGAGTTTCGCTGTTATTAGTGCATATTCTCCCATATCCCAGTCGGGAATAGAACACTGGCTATGATATCATGGAATAGTTGTGTTGGCGAATACACCACTGATCTCACAATAAGCATGTGGTCCATTTGGACTCTAAAAGTTACAGCGCTTAAGCACATCTGACTTTGGGAGAGACGGTTATAAAAGAGTATAGGTTGAGTGAAAGTCAACCATAATGAGAACAAAACGTAGGAAGCGTTTTATTTTAGAACTGTCGAGGGCTACGAGAGCATAAATCAAAATGAGGCTGAGTTAATTAGAATACATAGTTGTGACCACGGAATGGCATTCAAGCATAAATCAAAAGCAGATCAGTAGGCATCAGATTGCTCAATATGGGGTTACAGCTCTTGAAACACTTGAAACAATTCACAGTTGGTATGCTGGTCAAACCGATAGGGAACTCCGTTCAAGAATGAACATACCCTGACACGGAGAGAATAATGTTTATACTTCAGTGTCAACGATTATTCTTACAGGTCAGGGTACATATGAAGAAGAGGACTGCATCTCAGAGGATACGACATCAGATGTGGCCTCCTGCAGGTCAAAGTAGGGTCGTTTCTGACAGGAGGAAAGCGCACGGAGATTCAACTCAGCGTAAATCAGCCTTCTGAGTAAGCAAGTAAACGAAACTATAACACGCCTGTAATTATCTCCCTCTGTACTCCTCCGGAAAAAAGGAATAGTTATTTTTATATACTAATCTATAAACTCATAAACATAACTAAAGTTTTGATTACCAGTGGGTTGAACTTCAAGACACAACCTTCCAGCTGGAATGTCTAAAACAAACGTGTCAGTGTCCAAGAGTGTTGCTTGCTTCTCCTATCATCAAAGATTAGTTAACAGAAAGGCTGAAAATCGGTGAAACTGTATGCTTTACGTTTCACTCGTGAACAATATCCCACTCATGGTTACTTGAAATATAATCATTGAACAACCTTTACAAAGCGTCATCTTGCAGTTAAGTCAGTTGACACGAGGGTGGTACATTTTTTACTAATGATACAAACCGTGAAGAAAACTTTCAGTAATACTGCCCACCATTTGTCACGTTTTTTCACCGTATTGCGATATCGGGGAACTTACCAGTTGTACTAGGACATCAGCGGGCCTGGAATGGTAGCTCTGATGTACACCGTTAGTTGTACAGTGCCAATCAGAGATTGGGCCATTGACCGCAATAAGAAAATATCAGTTTTTCAGATAACCTGCTTTCTACAGCAATCAGGTACCGTGGATGGCATACTGATGAGGAATCATGATGATGAGGAAACTCTGGCTTAACTCTACCAACGTCTTTGGCTAACTGCTTCCCAGTTTCCAGTAGGTTGGTCATACTTAGAAGGCTCTTTCATTACCCACGTTGATAGTCAGGCAATAAGATAAGATATAGGATGTAAGTTCTTACCTGATCAACTTTTACCCCTACAAACCCTTCAGGATAACGGGCTATAAAGTAACTTACTTGTAATGCACATGTTCGTTATGATAAGTGTTGTTGAACATATGAAATATGTCGTAGGCCTTCCAGGCTTTCAACACCAATGCCAACTTTCCTGCTTGTCTTCTGATTACGGGACTGGGGGAATTGTTGCCAAGACGCTGTTCTTACTTTATAAGCACGATACGTGGCATGATAGTTGCAGACTTGTAGTCACCAGGAGAGTTATTTATTAAGGCCATCATTGTGTTTCTTAGCATAATAAACTGCAAAACAGTAGCACAGTTTTGATGAAGCCTACTTAGTCAAGCGGCTATAGGATCACAGGATGATTTTGTATATTTATCTGGAATGTTATGTGGCCGTTACACAACGATGCTATTTATGATTTTCAGGTGATACTGGCGTCTGTCTTTTCTCACCACAGCCGTTGCACGATTGCGAAAACAGAATAATCGACGCACGATTTCCCAACCATCCCAATCAAGGACTGATGACATGTGAATGTCTCGGACACAAGCTGCATTTTGCGCACCGTCTCAGCATCTCAGCTGCTTTACTTGGACCTTATTAATGACAGCTCTGATCTTTTAACCTAAATGAATTGCGTGTGATCGTCTAATAACAAGTCGTTTCCAACTTCTTACCAACAAATATAATCTGTTTCTTGTTCCAGATCTTCCTGTTTCGCTGTGCAGTGAATCCCTTGCAAACCACTTACACTTGCCCTGAGTAGTCGTATAGTTATGGCCCAGTGGGCTTCAACGCAGTGGTTAATCACCAAGTGTGGTTAAGATACAATCTAGCTTGAAGGTTTCCGCGAATCTGCCAGCCTTCAAAATCCATAACTGTTTTCCTCAAGATAACGCGCCTGACCATGATACGAAATATCAAGTGCCAGAGAACTTTTCAGCAACTGAACCTCCTTGAAAGCAAAATCAGGCTGATGATGATTAAAATCGTTCACAAGTTGGATTTCTTAGAATCCTCTTTAGGGGGGGTTAACGCATGACATCATTCAGCTGTTTGTTATTGTTCAACATTGAGGCTGTGAGATGGTAGGTTACGCTAATTATAGATGATAACGTATCAACCAGATTTACCTTATACTGTGTGGTTTCGAGGTAAATAAGAGAGCTTGGTTCAAACACCACAAACATTTTAAAGTGACCTTTAACTTCAAAAGCAATAGCAATGCTTTCCCACTCTGACAAAGTAGAATAAGTGCTAACAGATCAAATTCTTCATAATTAGCCTCTTCCCCATTCCTTGTTTCCATAACACTTCTCATTGCCAGTCTCTTTTAGTTATAGTTTGAAAGAAGCTATTCCAACATGTTACCAAGAGAAGTGGCGTTAGTTTAAAAACACTTAAATAAATCAAAACATCAGTTTTCTCTGGGTGTCCCGGTTAAAGTAGTCTTTTTGATTTCAGACGACTTCGGTAGATAGAGATGATTGAGTATGTTCCGACATGTTGATCAAGTTTCCAAACAATACGTAATGACATGCATGATGATCTCCAGTATCATTATGATGGAAGATGACATTGAACTAAGCAAGGTTTTTCGGGGAATGTTTATGTGTAAACCTATAGATGATTTTGATATAGTTCACGGAAGATATGAACTGAGGTGTTGAACCACCGCTGACTGAAATGTGGTTTTTTTTCGGAAGGCAAATAGATCGCATTCAAAAGACTTTCCTAGCCTTCTGTTTGAAACTACCAGTTCCAGAGCTCGCAGTGAGACCGTTTAATTAATCCGTGCATACTCATTAGTCAATTTTCTGGTTATAGAAACAGAATAAAAACGGAATTTGTTTAAAGTGCCTAAGTTATAATATTGTCACTTGCTGCTCCAAAAGTGGGCAGGAGCCGAATAACTGTTAAAGCGTATAGAGCTTTAGGAAGGTCTAACCATACCAGTCACAGATGCGACTAACGTCAACACACGGGCGGATGGTAACACTTAAGCCATGACACGGCGGATAAGTTTGTAGATGCGTGTGTCTTAGATGCGAGCCGGTCTGTTTTGTACTCATTGTCATGTTTCAGTTCGTTGTACCTAAGTCGTGACAAACACTAAGTAACTCAAGGGAAATATCACCTACAATGAATCCAGCAGCGTGACTCAATTTTTAAAGGATTCGCAAACGTGGATGTGCGTGCAATAACTCAGTCATAGATTGCACATGGCTGAATGATTGAAAACCAAGTAATTTTGATTTCGTATGACTCGCATCCCAGGTTTAACCATCACATTATGCAAGCCTGGTCTTACTCAAATGCATTGAACATTTACAGTTATCACATCTCCTAATGTACATGCAATATGTTAAGATATAAATTCCAAAGGTAGTGGCGCAGAAAGAACTATCGTAACAGACTGAAGGCAGTAAACACACTTTCTGCAACGCCGTCACTTGAACTACACGCCTCGGAAACAGCAGTTATCTCAATATGTGTCCTATCATTCTGGTTCTGTAGTGATGGTGATCAATGTTCTATGTGTTGTCTGCTACTTACATTTTGTTAACCGCCGTATGGGTAGCTTGGTAAAGTCGGGGATATCTTTAGTTTACGTTTTCTGTTAGGTTATCGCGCATTCAAAGGCAAACTTAACGTTTGACTCTAGTTCGAAAATATCTGTTACCCAGTATAACGAGTTAGTTGGCGGTATTCCCACTCGTTGTGGCTCTCGTCAGTATATCTGTCGTACAACTTGGCTGACTCCTCACAACAAACCAATGAGTACAACAATGAAGACTGGAATATCAGGTGTTCAAACTGCCCAAATGTATTACACTTGTACGCTGAAAAATTGTTTGCTTGTTCAAGAACGTTTGATTGAATAAAACGTTATATTTTCAAAGGTGTATTGTTGAAAGCAAATCGCAGTCGTCCAGACGGAATGCACTATTGGTTTTTAAACACTGTCCCATCAAACGACAGTGCTTCTTCTGGTACTATGCATGTGCATCTTGTATTACATGTATAAGACCGTAATATTTTGACCAAAATGTTGGATAACTCGCCTCAAGTGATCCGCTTTATTTGCTTGCGAAACTAGTGAAACCAAAATTGCACATCCTCCTGGCCTCATATGATGTAAACTTATAGAAATAATTAAAAATCAGCAGTTCCACAATTTCCAGGCCACCCAAGAAAACACAGCCTCTCCTGATACAAATTCAGAGTCGTGTACAATCTGAAGCGATTGCTATCACGGACCATTGGGTTAACCATAGTTTAAATAATAGTAGACCAGAATCGTAGAGTTCAAAACTTTACGAAATGTATATCTGTTCCACAAGTTACTCATATCTACAGATGATTTAGTAGAAACTACTTAGTAAAGTGGTGTGTAGTGTTTGCCTTCAGCGACCATTGGGTTAACCATAGTTTAAATAATAGTAGACCAGAATCGTAGAGTTCAAAACTTTACGAAATGTATATCTGTTCCATAAGTTACTCATATCTACAGATGATTTAGTAGAAACTACTTAGTAAAGTGGTGTGTAGTGTTTGCCTTCAGCCGATTGCACCAATTACGAAATTAGACGACTTTTGACAAGATTGACAGCTATATTTAATGCATTTCTACTCGTAGTAACTAAAAAATAACATAAATGAGAAACTTAGCAGTCACAAGTAATAGATAAAATATGCACTGTTACAAGAAGTGTTTACCAGAGGCATTAATGCGTGTTGGTGTTGTTGATAGGTGCAATTCACATGACCAACGTCAGACTCCTCATCATTCACTGGCCTCGCGTTGGCAAATGAAAGTTTTTCGCGTTTTAATCTTGTGTCCAATAGTTTGATCAAGGAAAAATGGTACCATTGTCACGCGGCAAACTAATTGCAGATTGTGTACCGCAAAATACGTTAGAGTTTGCTAGCAGACGTTCTTGTAATCCAATAGCAACGAACTGTATGTTATAAAGTAAACGAGAAAGATGAACGGAACTGTCGCAATTCAACGG
>JTDE01000554.1:15042-75642 GCA_014338405.1 Paragonimus skrjabini miyazakii | reverse complement strand
TAAGTCGTAGGTTTTGATTTCAGCAAAATAGTTGGAACCCCCATGTGAACATTGCTTTTACCAGCCCAGTGGTAGCAAATTCACGGGCGATTGCACGGACGATAAATTCAACATAACGCACAAACACCAGCCGAACAAAACCAAAGCATGAGAATGGTCAGTTCAATGGTAATCCACAGACTGCACGCTGAATGTCAACTAAATGTATAACATATCACTTGAGACTCGAAATCGTTACATAGAGAACCAAGTAAAGCATTACTGAAAATTGCTATATAAACGATTGACAACACGTAGATCAAGTCCAAAGTCCGGAAGGTGTACTGTTTTGCTAATTCAAACTGGTTAACGAAAATTAGGCAAGCGATATAAACCGCGTCCGGAAGAAGGAGTCCAAGGGACATGAATCAAAAGTAGATCAAGCAGGAAATATGATGGAAAAAAGCAAAGAATATGGTCAGGGGAAAAGCAAACTAGTCCAGATTTAGTAAACCGAGAGCAATCAAGACACACCTGATGACATTGAGGTCTCACAGACAAAATTACAGTCCAATTGCGTCACAAGTGTCCGCAAATAAAATTTCATCAAAAAATGTGACTAACAGGTGTGTACAGAGTAAATGCAAAACAGGAGAGCACGGTTGCGGCCAATTGAATATTCTAAACGGTGGCAAATTGAGGCAATGAAAGATATGCGAAATGAAGAAGGCAAAATTAATTAGCGGCGCCAGGAACGAAATACAAGAGGCCGATGAAGGTAAGAAAGATCAACATTGGTCGAAAAAACAAGATAAACACGAAAGCAGCGGGCAATATTCAAGCATTTGCCGAAAAGTTGGTTTACGTACGTTCCATTCCTCAGACAAGGATGTCATCAACGGACACACAAATATTCAATCGATGAAACCTACCGGAAAGGAGAAAAATGCATTGTAAGGTTGTTGTCAGTCGTAAACAGGATCAAGAAAACATATCAAACAGCTGATACCTGAAGATGAGTGTGGTACATCACAATTAGAAAAATAAGCACAACAAATTGGTATTGGATATACGATAAAACATGTACGACGGTCATATCCGGTCATTTCTGGTAGTGTAGGCAAGTGCAGGCAAGTCGTCTATGGTTTTCGTGACGTTCATTGCAATACTCACTTGTAATAGCATCCTCGCGAACAACGTTGTTCACAGGCTTCGGTGGCAGCACTCCACGTTGAGAGTAGACGGCTCGACTGAGCAACGGAGAACCCATGCCTGTGGAAGCCTGTGTGGGGGTGAACTGACCAGATTCATAATTATTCTGATGCGTACGTTGAGGTAAACGGCTATACTGGTTTGTAGAATTAACTCCCATAATCGGTGGGGTCTGATTTGGTAATACTTTAACTCCAAACATCAACTGATTAGTCTTTGAGTACGCTGGAGCCGGGACGGTTGCCAGTGGAGGAGGAGTGAGGGGAAGCCCAACACATGGAAATCGATCCGACCGTGTGGGCGTACCATTTGCTTGTTGGGAGTAGTTTGAGGAAGTTGAAACCGAAGCATAGTGGGGCACTGAAATCGGAACGGTGACCCCGTCCGATCGCCCGTTGCGAAGGTTCATTGGGGCCCACTTGTCCGAACTGTTCGTGGAATGGCGTACAGTACCAGCATCCGACTGGGCAAATATAGAGCTGGAGACACGTTGAATACCAGCATCAGGGTCGTTCGATCGAAAATGTTGTGGATTCGACTGCAGGTGGTAGGCCGATGTGGTCGGCTGGAAGGCGCAGGTAGGGTACGGGTCAGTGCTGGAGTTACGTATACGTGTCATATCCCGACTTACGCTGCTCGAGCGCCTAGGCGGGTTGACTGGGCGCGATCGTGGGCGTCCACCGCAAGAGTCAACCAGATCTTGACGTGTCTGAGGAAATACCGGATGACTAAATAAGAATACATAAACTGGGAATTTCAAAACAGGCGACTGTATATGCTAAACCCTTGTTCGCTGGGTGGTGGCGAACTGCTGGACTGTAAATGACCACTCACAATCTACACATGAAAATGTATGGTGAGCCAATTTGAAACTATCGAAGTGGAAGATAATCGAAAGTACCCATCTAAATCATGGGCTGCAAGCCAAGAAAATCTTCAGGGTTGTGGGTAAAACTGTCCATTCTGGTGGCAAAAATGGATACAAATGAGGCAGACTTCAACCAGAAGCTTGACAACTGAGGTATAGACGGCAGTACAAGCGGGATGACCCTAGTAACTACAGGAACAGAAGAAAAGACAACTGGAATAACCGTTAAAATCACTAAGCAAAAAACAAGCTTTTAAAGAAGCAGGAAACGTTGACAAACGAACGTCAGACGAATGAAGACTGATAAGAAATCAGCCTTGAAAACACGCTAAATGAACGCAACCTCAGCTATAAAAGGTATGTAGAAGAGGTGCTTGTCAAACGAAACAGGCCTGTAGATTTCATACAACGATCAGACCTCAACCTTCTCATCGATAGCACCTGTGCGTCTTTATCCGGTGGCCATCGGGTGAGACCAATACAAAGCGAGCAATCACTGTCAGTAGTAAATCTTTGTAAGCAAAGTGGCATAGCTCGTTCAGACATGATGTGTATTGATTAAAAATTCATATTACGCAAGTGAAACTTATTTTCAGAACCATACCGTGGAAATTTTTCTATAAATTCCTATTTTCATTTGTGCCCAACTTTAATGAAGAACCATCAAACCCAACAGTAAGCCGGTATGCGGTTTCAGACCAGATGATGATGATCATCATCATCATCATAGACAGTAATACATCAGTGGTTCACACTGATGGTTAACTGCCACACAACCACTAAGAAGAAAAAGCAAACCCTGCATAGGAAGAGAGAAGGAAAAAGGGAAGAGGAGGGAACCTAACCACTAAAAAAGAACTACGTTTATATTCAAACATACAACATCAAGGTGCCTACACCTTGCAAACAAACAACTGCGTTGTAAGTGAAAGTAAGGCGTCATCAGCAAAACAGCTTCCTTACGACTTTCACTGCCCCGCATCATTAAGTGCACTCAATTCACAGACAACTCGGACAAACAACAACAACATTTACGTCACTGAGTTCGGTTAGCCGCCATCTCATCTAACGTCTCAAGCCACCGACTCTGTGAGTCGCGAGGGTTCCAGCCCGGGATACGAGCCCGATCTACAGTGACCAACCCCTTCGTGAACGATTTCATTTGTCTACGCCAGGTCATCGTCTGTCCACCTCGCACCATGCGCTAGTCTACCGCAGCGTCGGCAAGTAGTGTTCGGTATGGCAAACGGTTAGCTGGCATCCTTAGTACCTGGCCTAACCATCTAAGTCCGTGCAAGTATAAGGACTGAACGAAAGAACTCGTTTGACAGTCAGTGCCAAACACCCGCTTCCTAACCTCCTCGTTGCTCACTCGCTGGTGCCCCCCGATACGAGCGACTGAACGCATACATGGGTGATCAAACACTCGAAGACGGTTCATGTCCTCTACCCTGAGCGGCCAAGTTTCGCTGCCGTAAAGTAATACAGCCCTCACTGTTGTCTGATATACGGGAACAGATGAGCCTGTCCACATATACAAATAAACTTTGGGGATCAAGTAAATTAGTGCGGCACATATGTATTTTTAATTGATAACCCTGAAGTTTATTACCGTTGGTGGGTTACTTATAAGTTATTTTGCGATCGAGTCAATATACTCTAAGGTGTTCCAAACGTGACTCGCCGGTTGGGAGACTGAGTAATATGCGTTGGGGAGAATATGCCTGGACTCAAATTCACCATTAGGGTCCTTTGTATTGAACAGGAGAATGCAGGTTATTCAAATGCGTGGGCAACATGTCACAGGTTATGCAATCAAAAATGGTCTGTGACTTCCTAGGAGGTCAGTTTTCATGGGTCAAGTGTTGTCGGCTTGGTGATTGTGTATCATTCTGACCTATCGAACCAAATTGGATTCGCAGAACACCTGAGGAGCAAGTAGGCATGCAATCATAAACACATTCATGTCTAGCGGTCACAATACACTAATATTACAGGTTGACGATCTGATGCATGTATACCTTTAACCGAGTGGCTTTTAAGGTCGACGTGCAGGAAGTTTATATATATATATATATATATATATATATATATATATATATATATATATACCCGTAATGGGGGAACTGACGGAACATTTCAAATCTTTAGGTAAACTGAGGCGTATGCCATTCCGGTACAACTGAGGGGATAGCAATTCCATCAACCTTCTCAATTTTGATCAGATCCAAACTGCAAGTGTACCATTTTTGACATAAAACGGTAGCTGTGTTTTGGTTAAGCAGACCATGTGCACTGTGCGTTGACTTGTTGGAACCTGACAGTTCCATGTATGTCGAAACAATTACTGTTGGAAGAGAACACTTTGGAGTGATAATGAAAGCTGCTACACTTCGATTTCCATCCGAGGTCGTCAGTTCACTCAAACGAATCTCAAGGTCAACACTGACCATATGTCCTTAAATCACTTACGAAAAACCAATTCATCCTTTCGGGGGTTGTGTCAGCAGTAATTCCCGGCATCCGGTCCATTCATATAGAAAATGTTTAGCACTTCAAACGTGGCGTTCTATCTAGGACAAACGCCATTAACTTTGGAAGTGTCTAAGTTAAACTACACATTATACCATTCTGTAAACCAGCGAAAAAGTTTTTTCATGCTTGATATTGAAGTTGTTTTGAAATTTTCAGCCGAGACATCCATTTCGCGCCCGTTGTTCCGTCGGACGCCAGTCGAATGATTTGACGTTTTTCTTGCACTAATAAAGCATCTGGACGTCAAATTCTCTCAACACGTGTACTTATGAGATGCCCATCAAATGGCGGCCCATCGTAGGTAACAATGCAAGAAACTTTTCCACTTCTGCTTACGTTTACTGTCTCATTGTGGGTTCGGGTGAATGAAAATGCAAGTTTGATCGTTGGATCACAGTGCTAACAGCACTAACCATTGGATGATACGCTAACGGTAGGTATCCAATCACAGTCAGACACGCGATTTACGTGAAAGCTATAATAATGGAAAAGTGCATGATAAGCGGGAGCCACAAATGGGAGATAGGGCTAAACTGTCTTAATAATGTTGTCAAATCTGTCAAACATTTAACACAATAACTAAAGTTATGACCAAACATTTACAAATAATCATATTGATATCGAGTCAAGACAGTGTTCTGGTGAAAAACATTTCTTTAGGGTAATTAACTGAGCGAAAAACTTGACAATACACATACAAAACGGCAATAGCATACAATTATTGGGTCTCATAACGTGGCAGGCACCGGTTTCCAAGTCCAAAAGAAACGAAATCAGTTACTTAACATTTCTGATAGCGCATAATTATCCAACGCTTTCAACAGTCTCCTTGGAAGCCAGAAAGGGTACCACCTAGACTTCAGGAATGCGGCTATCCAAATCGACCAAAGAGGACCTATGGTTCACGGAATCGCCTACTCTATTGAGTTTATATGCTCTCCAATCGTTTTAACGCAAGTGCAAGACGCGAATAAGATGCATTTTAACAGACACGCATGTCTTTTACAAAAATACGCGTTAGAGATATAACAAGAGCGAGCGCTTGTTCAAACACCCCCAAACATGTGCCTCCGAAGATTTGTCAACTGACTGTTGTGAAAAATAAGGCCTTAATCAAGGCCGACCGAAATCCGGATCATTGTGTGACAACCGCGTGTGCACCCCCGTTCGGGACACGGTTGAGTTGTCCTGAACTCAGGTGTATTATGAACACTCAGACGGCTAAAAAACATACTACGAAGATGGGCTACTGTGAATCAAGTCTAGAAACAAAGCATCCAACCCGAGGACGGTACACTTTTAACTATGCTATTTTTAAATATAATAAATCCGGAACGACTGGTACCACAACGCCAAACGCTTCCACACATGCCACAAACTTCAAACCTAAATATTTATTCTCGTGTTAATAAACAATCTAGCCTATTGATTTCGTTATCAGTAGTATAATAACAAATACAAACCTTTTGTAACGCTTGGCGCTTTGCCTAAACTTGTTATGACGCATGATACAACTCTCTGGGCAGCAGTTAGAATGTAACAGATGGTATAAAGATGCATATAAACTGTCACAGGAGTAGATTCGTAAAGCACGACAGAATAAAGCACGGACTAGAAAACGTTGGGGCCGTCTGGAGTGAAACATTGATCGGACTATGTAGCTTTCTGATGAATTGGAGGCGCAATAATTAACGGATCATCTGTACAGGATGGTATACGCTCAAAAAGATTGGTACCAACAATGTTCCTATTCACAAGATTAATTTGATAAAAGGCGCTAGAAATAATCAGCGCGTACTCAATGACAGCAGGAACACCATCTACACAGGGCGTATACAATGTGGTCAAGTTGTTATACTCTTTGTTTTCCCTCCGATCGCAGTTGTGAACATGTGGCGTAACTGACGTCCGAAAAGATGGTCTACATCTACGTCAACAACTTGGTAACATTGTTTTTTGGCCAAGTCAACCTTTATATTCTCTGTGTACCATGGAATCAGGTATACTGGTTAACCGATGATGATGAATGCTACCAGTTGAGACAAACTCACGAACACCTTTGACTGTTAGCGAATGCCGAACCAGAACATTTGCGTAAAGGCAGTAGCGACAGTTTCTAAACAGGAATCAATTAAAAGGTAACAGATGAACTGTGTTTCAAGACAGCCTTCTTTAATGAATACGGGATAACATGTAACCAATTTGGATTCAAGTGATGTAGAGAGCTGTCAATCAATAGACTTAGTGTCACTGGCATTCGCGGTTTGTTCAGTTTTGGAAAATCGCGCTACCGATTTGTCACTCAAACCTTTTTTTACCGCAGCTCGTGTGTGGGTCACAAATCTTCTTAATTTATATGGTGCGTGAATAGAAAGATGTTTGGAGTGACAAAATAACCTCGCAACTGAAAGATGCTTTTGCTTCTTGGGGACTCGCCAAAGCACACTATTACGCTATCAACAGACCATTATGGATAATGAAACTGACGAAATAAAACAAAAACAAGTCAATCTACCGTCACATTCGGGAAAGCAATATAACGGAAGTCGGTATTGTCAGCCCAGTGCTACACAGATAGCTTTATAAATTTAAATTACCAGGTTATAATAGAATTCAACGAGACAACAGAATCACACCTGACTCACTCGACGCGTCAGAGCCGGTGTCATGGAAGTATACTCAACCGGACGGCTCGTTACTAAATTATCATTAGTAATGTGCTGGCCCTTCCGTCCGTATTCGGATTGCCGACGTCGGAACGTTGAAGTGCCAGAGTTTACGCATGTATTAATGAAGCCATCCGCGGAATTAGTCGATACAGGATAAACTATATTCGGACACCCTTCATCCAATCCAGGACTAGCAGCTTGCACATCCGGTGAACCGAAAGAGCTCGAATCACCTGGAAAATATGACAGATATGGGAAAAACTGTTCAACGAAATCGCCAGTTCGCTCACGTGCACACAATTTAAGCTACAGCTGAGAAGTACAAAAAAACGAGGCGAGGTTGCTGGTCCCCAGTTCAAATGGTCAGCACATACATAAGCGGTCTTGTGTTCGACTAGAGTGTATTGTGGCTTGAGTCGCCGTCTGTAACCACAGCAACGAAAAGAAGTCTGGAGTTGAAAAAATAACTACCGAGGGAAGAAAACTAATCAGGTCATATGGTGATTGACACAGAACAAGCACCACGTTAACAGCAAAATATTACTGTCAAATAGTCTCGAAACGGCGAACTGACTGATTGTGGAAACTATAGCTTGGTCATCGGCGCCTACACATTTTGCATGTGGCACAAGTTAGGATTACTGGAGTTTCTGATAGGTTTTTTGACTATGTGGTTTTATTCGATCGTTAGTGGTCTCCATCAACAATATCTGGTTCGGTAAACGACTAGGTGGTATACGGAAGACATGGATAAACTATTGTCGACCACACAATTCAAAAGGTTGACTGATAGATCGAGTATTCAAGGTTTACTCGAATAAGAGGAGGTCCGCTATTACAATGCTCAAGCGATATTCATTAGCAAAGACAATCAGCTTCAACAAAACTGGACCAATTTCCTAAATAATGAAGAAGCTTTGAACACAGAAAAATACAACAAGGAGACTACTAACGGCATCCGGACACATTTCAATACAACAGATGATCTGTGGTTGTGGCATCTCGAATAATCGATTTAGGAAGTAAAATGCAAAACACATGGTAGTATACAGTGCTGTTGCCCTTGCGGTGCTTCTAACGGACGCACACACACACACACACACACAATATTAGCGAGACACTGGTGGTTGAAAACAGACAACTTCAGGACGTCATCCATGGGAGCCATAATGGTGCTGAACCAGTTATGGGCGGTAAACTTACTCGTGGGGTTGGGTAAACCGACTGCGTACGGCGTCGGCTCCATGGTGCGATACGAGTCGTTTTCAGTGTTGCCAAATTTCCTAGCGGCCGCACGCTTTAATTCGTTTAGATTGGTATAGACGGGAGCAGGTATTGCCTGGTTAGGATACAAGATCGACTGAGATTTGGCGACTGTGATCCGACGAGAAGAAAATGGGAGAAACAGAGATCACGAGAATGTTGAAAATGAGGTCATGTGCAGAAATAGCAAACAAGAACACGAACAGGTATTTGGAAACGAATAAGCATAAAGTGAATCTTGAATGCTACGGTTACAGATGACCATTTAATGTGTACCTACCTGGAGTAGGTCCCTAAATCACATGAAAACAAGGTATGAGTAGTCAATCAGGTAAAATTTTGGTCTCTAGATTACTTCCACAGTTGGCTCAATGTCACAGGGTGAGTCACCAGGGTGGACAGCAGGAAACGACCTCCATAACAGGGTAGGTCAGCTACTCCATTAACGTATTTCCCTTGCAGACAACAGGTAGAAAGATCATTAGGGCGTGATGACAACTGATATTCGCATTCACTGTGAGTAGGCGAACTAGTCCAACTAGGGGAACAACGGTACACCGTCACGGGTTGCAGTGAACAAATTGTGAGCCTCTAGGGTGTGGATTAATTTGTACATACAGACAATGGACTGTGCCTACGTGAGTAGGCGCGGATAACATCGTTGTGTGGATGTATGCGTGCTGTTTCTCATGCGGCGTGACATGACAGAGGACCAAGTACTTCAATGAGAGCTGAACTTGAGCGGCACCAAAACTGAACAAAAAGGTGGTGAAACCACACTCAATAAAAAAGGTAGGGTGACGGTTTGGGCAATTCATCCAAAAAAAACCTTCATCTGTCACAAACAAGAGCGATTGAAGTGAAAGGGTTTGTCCCTACACCAATGAACCTCACCCAGATATCTCCCAAAGACAAATTGGTTATTTGAGGCACCCGTATGTGAAGGCATATTAGGCTCAGCTTGCTCATCCCATCTACCCTGTTCTAAATGACTTCTGCGCTATCTGGAACGGTTGCTTAATCGGATCGTTTCCGGTTGGCCCAGGTAAAAAATGTGACAACCAATGACAAACTGTTTCCGGCAAAGTCGTCGCTTCCACTGTCATGGAAATTCGAGAATCACTGTGATTTTCATATTTTCTGAAAGACCTGAGAGGTTTGCGACCAACCGAAGTGTCATTGACCCGGGTGAATACGGTTGTCCGAACACTGTCTACCCATTGGCGCATCCATCGATGTCATAAGGTTCGGACTCGATCTCGCATTGCACTATCAAACGGTGGGCCATGGCATTTATCACCTTAACACCTCTGCTATAACTGGCCCCTTTCCATAGGGAACATAGGGTTCAATTGAAGCTAAAGAATATGAATGACCTTCGTGATGCTCAACAAAAGCGTCCTAAACCGCCACCATCGTTCAGTACAAAAATGTGCGCGGACAACTACATAGTAGACTAGGTGGCCAAGCAAAAGTCAACGAGAATGCATACATCAATGATCTGATTCTGATGGTGGAGACGCCTACGACGTAATACGAATGCGTATCAAAGCTGCGTTCGGGCTCACTGGAAAGTTGATTAACTAACAAAAATCAATCTAGCGGTCAACGTAGAAAATAAACACAAGCGCGCAGAGTTGATTGAAATCAAAACTGGTCTTTAAGAGTATCCGTTTCGAGTACATGGATACGAAGACTCATTCGGTAATCTCGGCACCCAAATTAACCCAACAGTAACCTAGTGTCATGATTTCCATAAAATGGATGACTGATACACTGGAAAATACCAGGGCTACAAACAAGCCCCGACAAAGGTTGAACTTTGTGTATCAGCTAGACCTTATTAGGGCTCAGAACAAGACGATTCAATCAATAAGTAAGACAACTCAGTTGTCACTGTTCATTTGGATGCGACTAGCATTTTTTAAAACAAGTCCCCTATCGGGTAGTCTGAATTCTCCTTCTAAAACGGTCTGCCCTGCTGAATTTTACTTAACTGGAGATGTCACAGTTAGATAAACTAATACTACCAGTGATGAACCAATCTGATGCCTCTGCACCTGCATCCCCTTGGAAGACTAGCCCTGTGGTGATAAGTGGATAAAACGTAACAATGTTTAGCGAAATGAAGCAAGATTGGACAAGAAATCCCCGAAAAATGAAAAAGGAGCATACTATGAACAAACGGAAAATGATGGAAAGGAAGTCGCATCCTCTCCAGAGTCCATGGTGTCTAATTGTGAGCCAACACTTTTGGTAAGAAGACCTGTGATTGAGAGGTGAGAGTCGTATCGGGGATTTCAAGTATCAAGACAGTCCCACGGCAGTCGAGATCCAACTTAACACACGAAAAACTCAGTAATAACACCACGGAAGTGAAGGAAAAGTGGTAAAATCTCAAGATATCCCTGATCTATACTGTAATCTTGATGTGGTGGTCAGGTTTGTGTGATACATCGATCTAGAGAGCCATGCTTACTAGGACTCCAGTCCTTCCAGGCGCAACTTTGTGAGACAGGCCAAAGGGAAGCAGTCAAACGGAAAGCAGTTTCACTCATAAGATTGTATGTCACGCTACCTACCGCGTAGGAATGCTTAGGTAGTGAGGCACGATCCTATGGGCACACAGCAGAACTATTCTTACAGTTGTGGCACTGTTGCCTTCCGTATCAGGAGGAAGGGGGGTTAGAAAAGGTACCCTCAAACAAAGAGCACTCCGAACGCTCAGCGGTTGACCGTGATCGGTGGCGCATTACCAAATACGATCGGACAACATCCGGTATCATCCAAAAGCATGAAGTAGCTTCGAATACATCCAATGCGCGCAGCGGTGCGGAGAATCAGACTGTAATGTCTTATTCACTGCGCCGCCGGGGCTGAGCGAGCATCTTATTGCCATGTGAGTCAGACTCTTGAGTTCCTCAAGAAAACCCTCTTTTCTGTTGTCTCGCAGGTCAGAAGTTGGAGTCAGAGACTCAGGTCGAAATCCTTCAAGTCAACTCCCTTATACGACATAACCAACCGGGAAATATCGACAGTTATCGTTCTCCCGACAATAACACTATTCATCCAGCAAGACGTTTCACTATTTTACACCTCAAGTCTTCTGCCTTCCGTGTGCCTTCGGGCGACAATTGTCTTCTAAAGCCAAAATAACTGGTAAACATTTGCGACCTTAATGTCCACACTCTCCAACAAATCGGCCAGCAAGCTGCCCAGACTAGTATTCTCTCAAGTCTAGAGCCTCATGTATGCTGCGTGTCGGAAAAGCTAGTCTACGATTCTAGCACTGTTATCCACCAGAGCTCACCTCTAGCTAAGTGTTGATCCACGCGCTCCTCTCTCAGAGTCTCTGATGATGCCGAAGCTGAGTCTCGTGGTCAATCTGGGGTGGCAATCGCACTGAGTTCCACAGCAGAACAATGTTTGCTCGATTGGATCCCAGTGACCAGTTGCTAGTGCGCTGTCAGACAAAATACATCGATTAAAGTCTATCGACGTAGATCAGAAAAGCGATATTTAATCACCATATCGGCGTATGCTCCAACACACAGCTATATGGATGCAACGAAAGATGCGTTCTACGATGCCTCAGTTGAAATTCTGAGACAGACTAAACACTCAGCTTTGATTTTACTAGCAGGCGATTTGGATGCTCAGCTTGGTCGTCTTTCTCCAGAAGAGAAGCGGCTGGGAGGTATGTTTGGTGTTCGGGCACAATGCACTGACAATGGCGAAAGATTGCTGCAGTTGTGCACATCCCAAGGTCTCTATATTCCGAGCACAGCATTTCAACACAGAAAGAGGCACTATGTTACATGCGGCCCTCCCCGTACTTTTCAGCCATGGAAACAACTCGATCAGATAACAGTCAGTTACAGGTAGTGCCACTCTGTTGAGGCTTGTCATGCCATTTGGACTAACCATACTGTTGTGCCAGTTTTGTTCTGTAATTCGCTCGGAGGAGGTACGCTCGTAAACGCAAGATACTTAACTGCTATTCGAGCGAGGAGAATGTGAAGAACGCTTACCAGGAAGCATTGTTGAATAAATTGCCCAGTTCGAGTCGAACGAGAGAACCCAAAGAACACTGGGGACGAGTCACAGCAGCCATAAAAGCATGCTGTGAACAGGCATGCTCCCAAGGAGCTGTGCAGCTGCGACAGTACTGGATTTCCGTCACGTCCATAAACCTCATCAACAATCGTCGCTCGAACCCACCTGGTTCTGAATATGATGACGACCGTCGAGTACTTAAACGCAAGCTGACTAAAAGCTTGCGCAAAGACCGTGAGCACTATTTGGTGGAATAATCGAAAGAGATGGAAAACCACTTTTTATCAGGGAACAGCCAAACGAATTTTTCCGTGATCTCCGGTTGTACTGGCCGCCGCGTCCGTGTAAATGAGACCATATATGAAACAGATGGTTCATTTATTGCCAGCCAATCGCGTCGACTTGACAGTTAAGCTGAACATTTTGAAAAACACTTCGGCTGGCCCCAATTAGACCACGTGGACGACGGGACTTGAACGGCCAGTTATTGCGTTCCAGACGACCCTCCGTTGGAACCAGAAGTAGTCCTGGAGCTCAAGTTATTGAAGCGTAACAGGACTCCTGGACCAGACTTCCTCTCCCCTTCACTTTTCCAGGATGGTGAGAAGAGGTTGGTATCAGAGCTGGCGAAACTGCTCCAGACGCTTTCGGAGACTGAGGAGGTACCTCATGATTGATGATTATCAACGGTAGTTTTCGTGTTCAATAAGAGAGTACGCAGTCTATGTGACAACCACGGAGGCATCAGTTTGGTGTCTGTTACGTCCAACTCGCTCACTGGCCTCATTTTACGTCGGCTCACTAAGCCAAGAGAAGGTCAAATAAGTGAAGAACAGGTAGGATTCCGATCCAGTGGAGGGTGCGTTGATTACATTTTTACCTTGTAACGTATCTTGGAGCACTGGCACTCTCACAGAGAGCCGACGGCCGTGGTCTTTTTAGACCTAAAGGCTGAATTCGATTCTGTTGCGTGTAACGTTTTCTGGAGCTGTCCTCTTCGTAAGGGAGTACCAGATAAATAAGTGAATCTGTTAAGGTCACTGTGTGTTTATGGACAAGTGTCTCAAGCATTCGTCATTTCTGGTGGTGTTCATCGAAGGGGCCCGATTTCCCGCTTCCTGTTCACTTTTGTCAGGAACGACATTCTAGAATGTGCGCCTGAGGAAACCAGCGAGCTTGGTGTTGGGCGTCTTCCTGGCGCTAGATTGACCGATCTGGAGTACGCGGATGACTTTGTCTTAATAGGCCCTTCTGATGAAGACATGAACACCATACTGAGTAAGGTGAATGACTGAGCTGATTTGTATGTAATGTGTTTTGCACCTCCAAAGTGCAAAGTGCTGCTTCAGGACTGGGGCATTTCCACCCCTACTTTCTTCATTGTAGGTAATCCGCTTGAGACTGTGGATAGTTTCACATATTTGGGTAGCACTATCTCCTCAGCCTGTAATATTGTCGATGAGATATCAGCGTGGATAGCAAAGACACGAGCTGATGAATACGCATTATTCGAAGTGTCGATTAAGTGGTACTAAGATAATTGGTCTAAACCACTAGCATCGTTTTAACACTAACCCGTAATCGCGTACTGAATGTTGCGTATATAATTATGCGTATCTAATTACCGTTCACGTCAACAATAAACGGATTGCTAAGACGCGCCCACACTGAACGCAGTTTCACAAATTGCACAAATTAGCCCTGACACCTACTTTATTCAGTAGCACACAGGAGCTTTCGACATCCAATTCGTGAATAGAATTGTGATTTTGTAAACCACAGACTGTTCGTTCTTGATAATGAAGAATGAAATTGTATTACATGCAAGTGGTGGATTCCAGCGTGAACTGTTTGCAAAATGTTGCCGTAGCAGTTGATTTCCCGAACCCAGAACTCATATGATACAACAAGTCAGATTGATGATCAAGTCCAAATGTGAGATTGCCGAGCCCACAATGTGGCTCAGTAGGTGGAACGCTCGCCACATCTGGACTTGCTGTTTCTGTCGTTGGTCCGAATCCCGTAAAGGTTCAAATTTATCCCAGGCGGGTCTCCTCCAAACTAACTGATCTTCCAAATTACCTATTAGTAATTAAGAGCTTTTGGTTCACGTACAAAGAAACACACATTCAGTTGCACTCTAGGAAGTTCGCATGTGATAACAGCCTGCGATGTGACACGCGTCAGGCTTGGAGATCATTTGAATGCGACGTGACGCAATTGGTTGAGTGACAACTATATTCACTGGGACGTTTTGAATTGCATACAGTCTTCAGCGTATCACAAACTGTAAGCCAACAAAGCCCAGCCAGTAAGTGGTTGTCCAACCATTTCGTAGTCGTTACACAATGGCTTCGATCAGGTACAATAGCGGTAAAAATGCTGGTGTACCTTTTGGCTGTATCTGTAGCAGGGTGAACTTTACGGTAGTTTACAGAACAAATAATGATATACGTACAATTTTTTATTGATAATTCTGGCCGTCCAATCACAAGAATGAAAGCGGAATATCATTGAATAGTGAAGTATTTATTACATAAGCACTCTGAGAGACATACCCAATTGATCGATGAAAGATAAACAATTTTTGAATGTTGCTTTGCGGTACATACACGAACCGAAAACTGCGTCCTTAGTTGGCTATCATAAACCAAATACCGACATAACCCAATGACCGGAAAGTGCGTCTGCGCAATGCAATTGATCACCAATTGGTAGTTTTTGGGAATAATTATCAATCACACGCAAACAAATTTCTCTGCGTGCGGGCTGCAACTGATATTTGTGACTTAAGCGAAATTGAAGTTAGAAAATTCCCGTAATCGTTACTATTTGATCAAAACCTTTTTCGCTTTTATGGTACAAATTGAGTGAGAAATCGTGAGTGTAAAAGGACGACATAAAAAACTGCGCTGTTTCAATTTTTGGACACACTACAGATAGACAGTTTGCTTTCAATTTGGGACATGTTTCGTCGAAAGCGAGCGACAGGCGTAAAAACAGAGAGACAGGCTTGGGCTTACTGTTACAGAGACATGTTGGGTGAGAAAATGCATGAACGGCAAAAGGTCCACCGCATAGTAATGAGCTTTGGAACAAACCAAATCCTAGTCACACAAAGTAGATAGTCAACAAAATAGCTTTTTTTGTTAAACCAAGAATAGTTTGCTGTCATATTAGTGCAGTGGAGACTGTCAGACTGCCCAAACTCAGACCGGAGCTTGAAGCTACAAAATCTAAGTGTTGTCGTACCACAGAGCTACGTTGAGATCTGTCGCAGACAAAAGGGGCAATTTACAACTGAGTTTATTACCGAACACAAGAGAAGAGAACTATCAGTAAGTTAGACTTGTACGACAAACAAAAGTGCACCGAAATGGTAAGTGGTGCTAACAATTAAACTCCCAGGTCAACTGTTTTCCAAACATATGCTGCTCATACTGCTGAGGGCAGATCAATAAGGCTTAGAAATAATCAGAAATGTATGAAAACGCAATCAGATAATAAACTCTGATGCAATATCGGATGTATGGGATGTTGTTAACCAATGGCATTTTGTACTTACAGAGTGCTGCCAACCAACGGATAAGCTAAAATATCACTCAATCCTTATGAGAAACATTAGACGATCTAGACTATTAGGATTATGTCCATTCGAAAATTCATTAGGCAAACTTCGATTTGTTACGAAAGCCATAGATGTTAAAAGCTTCATGTCATCGGTGTGTCCAGAAGAGCCTAATAAATTAGTCTCATATACATTGGTGACGATCATGTATGTTTACAGTTGAAAAAATACATCTTTTGTAAAAGGCTGTATAGGTATTCACCGAGAATTTGCATATCTGCTACAAGAGACATCAGTTCGCATAACAATTGTGTAATATCGCATTAACTGACTGTTTCCTAACACACACACACACACACACACACACCGAAGCTTCGGTGATCTGGATTTACATTAAGTCAGCGCGTCTATGATGTGCTTATAAGAAAATAAAAAAACGCATTAGCGACACAATCTGCATGTTCCCTTCTGTCCAACTTAGTCTATCGGATGCTTATTAAACATGTACAACAGGTTGCTTCGACTTTCATGAATGTGGTTCAGATGGACGTCCTGTAAACAGCAGGTTAACACAGATAAAGCAAGACATGAAGTTTCTGAGTTGCTTACCTATCACATAGAAGAAGTTACCAGTTTGTGCGCCGAATTACAAAACATCAAGATTGTGCTCTGACGAAACAGTGTAGATGAGAAAAGCATTGTGGAAGAAACCCCTCTGTGCCAACTATTTCCTTGAATACTTCGGTAGGAAACCGAGAAACCTGACTCTCAGAGAACATGTTTTGATTAGCATCGTTAACAAGGTGATAAGCACCAAACTGAAACAACGGCGAACTGTTTTTGTTCTCACAAATTACTAGATGGTCTCTACCCTCTGTCAGAAGCGAACTTCAATGGTCAGTACCAGTTATCGTATCTATTACATTTCCTACAGCTTCGGAAACACATCAGTGGGAAGGAGAAAGAGCTGAGGGTCAGGACTAAGAAGCGGACTGTTTATAATCTGCCGACGACAGACGTTCAGCAAGTGGAAAAAAGCTGCTCGACTTCTATCAGAAGGCTTCTATCAATCACAAGCCATTGCTTGTATTGCACCATTGTATACTGTCTTGCAAAACGCTGATAACTCACAAGTTATGCAATGCACCCATGGTTTATTGATCAACTGTCAATAGATGAGTCTATCTATTTAGAAACAACTAACCGATAGCCATGGGTTTAATTGTGAGTATCATCCGTAACCTGGATCGAGCTGTATACATACGAATTCAGTTAACAATCGCTGTTTGTTTTGTCATGTTAGCCAAACGGTTACGAAAAGCGAAAAGGCGTGAAATGAATTCACACCGTAATTCCCGTTTTCTACCTATCGTAGTTAAAGTGTGCAAAGTGGTCAAGGTTCTGAATCCAAAATGGCTAACTGAAGTTAGCGTTTTCAAACACTACATCAAAAGACGATCGCCACGACCACACGAAACGTACCGGTCACACATAAGCTGGCTGCTGATAGGCTTCCGAACCGTTATCAGGACCAGTTGACACAACCGTGATTGGTAGTCAATATCCTCATCAGAGCTAACTTAAAAATAAGCACGTTTAACTCTATGCGTGGATAGAATTAGTATGGAATTGTCGGTTTAGCGGAAAACACCCTACACAAGGAACAAAAATAATGTGCAAGTTCGGTAGAACAGTAAGGAATTCCGAGAACACGAATGAAGGTAGACGCGCGACACCATTAAATTTAACAGTATCAACGAGGATAATAGCTCACCCTCAGATTTAGACATCCCAACACGCTCTTCATCTTCCGTTTCGCCATCTTCAGTGTCTTCGGTGGTTCCACCACCGCCTGCCTCTTCTTCCTCATCTGTGTTCGCAGTAGGCGCCGTGGATTCGTGAGGACGATTGTCTGTGTCGTTGAGCAATTCATTTGTGCTCGACGCTTCAACAGTAGCAGCAGTAAGACTAGCTCCGTTCAGATCCACAGCGAACGGAGGTCTGTAGGTACCGATTTGGACTAGAGATAAATGAGCAGAGATTAGTAAAAATAAACGTGAATAGTAGCGGTCAAAATGGAAAACAATAATAAAGTAGAATAGTTGTCTTTCCATAATTCCAGTTATCCCGAATTCCATGTACATTGATGTAGTGAATGAACTCTATCCACATATTTTACCAAGAGGTAAGTGTGATGATAAAAATCTACTGCGACTTTCAGTCAATCACGTTGGGAAGTTTCCGTTTTATATGCATAGATAAAGAATGATTCAAAAGAAATTACTCCTTGCGACACGCACAAACATTAGTAGCAACTACAGTAATAATAAACTAAGGGTAGTTAACCTCGATAACTCTTGCCTTGATGTGAGCAGCATAGGTAGTATCTAATCTATGTTTGACAAACGAAACACTGGGATGACGTGAAAGCATGTGTTTCAAAGTATGGTCGTGGATGTAAGCCATGGCTATACCAAATAATACTGTCAAAGCTTTGCAACAAGAGGGTAATCGGCACGCGTCATGCATACAGTATACTCGTCAGAAGTGAGGCGAATTAGAGCTGTTTTCGACTTATTCTGCCGTCATCGTTGTTAATTGCCGCCTGTGTTTGCAATGCCAGTAGGTTGCTGTTCTATCATTGAGGTATTCCATAGCTTTCAACGCAACATTTTTAACTCAAACATTTGCTGATTCCCATGTTTTCATTTAGATAAACCATTATACTGTTAAATATTTTTTTAAATCAATGAAAGTGACCTGTACTTATCATTCGAATCGCACGAGTGACGATCTTGAGGTGAAGTTTCGTCCTGTGTAGTGGAGTAGAACACCGATTTTTTCTCATAATCCTAGAAAACTACAAGCCACGTATGCTGACAGTAGCTGCCAATTCATGTTGATGAACAAACAGTGCGGAATAGTTGTTCAACAAGATTCGAAATAAGGTGTGATGGTAGATCAATTGTCTGTGATGATTCTAACTGAAAACACGATGACGAAGTGCAGAAATAAAAACATGTAGGTACAGACTAATGAGAAACACGACCACTCCCAACTGGTGGTCGGAATAGGTTAGGTTCAATCCATTTCGGACTAATTAGTGGCTTTGATTTACTTCCTTTCAGTGTTTTGAACTGTGTGTGTGCATTTACAAAAGCCGTATGAGTTGAAAGCAGGAAGTGGAGCGTTAGCCCACTTACTTAATGCATACGTAAGGAGCAGTGTTCCTGCCTATGGAAAGCGTTGTTCTGTGTAGCCCAAGCATACTGGAATCAGATTTAAACTGGCCATCCCTAATTAGGCATGGATGGAGGGTAACACAACATGCAGTGTCCACGGATTGTTTTCTGGGTGGGAGAGTTGTGCCGGAAGGTTCGGTACACGCGACTTGAGTGGACGGAAATCGGACTACGATTACCTACCTAACGGACGGTCCTGGCAAGTAACAGGATAAGGCTAACGACATGTGTGATTGAATGGAGCAAACACAGATGCACACGGTCCCGATGCAAACAAGATCGGTCAACAGACGAAACAGCACTTGGGATCAGGTACGGTGAGTGTACATTTGGCGAGGAAGCAAAACGTACAAACTGTGTGGTGATCGCACACAGGTAAACCAAGCCTCAAAGAAGTTAGGGAACACTAAGGCTGAGTGGACAGTGATAAACATTAGAAACACTTCAGTTAAACTAAACCAAACAATTCGAGCGAGTTAGCAATGTGGTGGTCAGTCTTGTGAATGTCTAGACAACAGTGATAACTGAACTCTTCCAATTGACTACGGTCAAACCGGTGCAATTCTACAGAATGTAAAACCAGAGACTCCGTGTCTGCAGATTATAGTGAAAACTACCTTGGATTAGTAGAATGCAATGATAACAC
Source organism: Paragonimus skrjabini miyazakii (assembly GCA_014338405.1). Classification (NCBI taxonomy): domain Eukaryota; kingdom Metazoa; phylum Platyhelminthes; class Trematoda; order Plagiorchiida; family Troglotrematidae; genus Paragonimus; species Paragonimus skrjabini miyazakii. The sequence continues at coordinate 55,604 of JTDE01000554.1, read as the reverse complement.
AAAAGCGATCAACTTGGATCATTTCCACTTCAAGTTACACATGTTCAGAACAGCAAAATATCAAACTCTATCTAGAGTATAATATGAATATATAACAAAATTAGTGAAAATAAATCGAAAAACTGTCAGAAAGTTGACACCACATGGACGAATCTGATTGGTTGGTTAGCGTGTGTGTGTGCAGTAAAAGATCATCAAATGAAATGAACAAATAGGAAAAACAATGAAACATGGACCGGCTGAATTGGAAGGCGCGTTCCCTGTTGCCTAAAACCACAAAAAGACCATGACAATATCATATTTTTACTACAGGTAACAAAATCACCATCGGACGTACCCGTTCGAAATGCATCACTGTATTCGCTAGCTGTGGGATAAGGAACAACCGACCGGTCGTACAGTTGTAGTCCCAGTGAAGCAGTATCCACATGTGAGGAATCCCCATTCTCAAACAAACTGACAGAATCACCCCCGAAGCCGAAAGCAGAAGTGGTGGAAATTGCGCAGGGCTGTGACAATTATTAGAAACCAAGAAGACTATATGAACAGTATGTGCTCAACTTATAACGACAGTGGATTGCGAACGGCAAGCAGTCAGCTTAGGGGCGGGCTAACTCAGGGATTGTTTGTCTAACATTAGCAATATCAGGGTAAACAATCCAGGATAAGATAGCAAGCGCTGCTCTGCAATACGGTCTCAAAAAAAACCTGACGTCACTCTTCCTTAAGCTTGCAAATGATAATCTAACCCACGACCGAAATTATTTACCTCCAAGAGTGACTAATTATATAGACAGTATATGAAAACAGATTATCTGAAGAAATGCATCGATAAAGTATACACATTTGCTAACGATTAGCGCGTGAAAATGAACAAACAATATAGATACAGATTCATCACATTTTCATGAAATAAACCCGTTTGGAGAATAGCGACAATAGTGACACAACGAATAAAGAATGTGAACATGTCTGAAAATGTGACATGGCAGAAACAAGAAAAATTACAACTAAACAAAGTGGACACCAGCAACCTAAAATCTTTAGTTGACTGTCAATGAAACAGAAACAAAGGTCAACAAATCCAGGTCATTTGGTTGCTTTACACTGAAAACAAGTGAAACTCCTAGACGTGAAACTAAACAGTCCAAAGTTAAGAACCAAAATACAATAAAAAATATTACAATAACGTTCTAAGTAATTATTGGGGTTCGAACATGAGGAAACAATATCAGATGTGCGAACTGCTCTGGTTTTAGCATAGATATTGAAAATATATTGGTCACTGACTGGTTTCCAATATAGCGTAATACAAGTCAAGGTGGTTAAGACAGTTCAAATAAATCATAAAACGAATGGGAGATGAAATACAGATAGTCCAGAACGTCCCACTGCTTAGAGTTGAGAAAGGTTGAAATTCAGACAGAGAATCATGCAGTTAGTCACATAATTAATAGTTGGAACATGGCAGTGTAAGAACATCGGCTTGCTTTACCTAATGTAACGCATAAGGAACGACTGAACTTTGGACGACAATCGGCAGACACATCTGCAAAAACTGGCGTTTCGTGAAACGAGGATTAATTACACCGCGAACAGTAAAAGTAATGTGTATGAAAGTTATCACTCATTCATGAAAACATATATTCCGTATATTATTACCGAAAAGACAAGCCAGATCAGCTGCCACATCAAAAGTGACAGCTACCTCGAATCGAAAGTATGCACACATTATGAACAACACAATTTGAAAACGGGTGACAAACGCTCGTGGTCATGCCCATGATATAGTTAGCCACCGAAATTTAAAAATATGCTAATTAGCACAAATTCGTCAACACATGAAAGAATTATGAAAATGCTGGCCTACTCAAATGTGGTTGTGTGCCTGAATATAACAGTTTGCCTGTATGACCGCGCAGTATTCTAGCTCGACTGGAATCGCACAGACTTCCAGGCCCACAACAGACCTGTTTCAAAGTGCGTAGTTAAGGCGACAGACAGGCTGAACAACGCAAAACAAATCTGTGCGACAAAATTGTGACCAGGAATCGTTTTGTTTTGGTTTGTGTTGATAATTTTCGTTGTGAATACATACAGTCGAAGATCATTTTTTCAACCGGACATTGGCGCGTAGCCACTCAACGGGATGTTCACTAATAAGCAACCGATCACACATGTTTGGAGGAGAATTTCATCGCTTTGCAACGAATGTGTTGCAAAAGAACAATGATGACTGACCTAATGAACAGTTCTAAAAGGTCATTCGGTAAGAACATTGGGATATCCTGTTTAATCGTCTATTGGTTGGACGGACAGTTCCATATTTAGAGATGGAAATAAGAGTTACGACAGGTAAAAAAATGGAATGTGAGTTAAATATCCAGGTGACCGCTCAAAGCCGTAAGCCTAATCCCGAAGTAAACTAAGCAAACACATATTGAAAAAAACGTAAACAAACTGTGAATAAAAATACTGTGTAGCGAACAAGCTCGTTTTCAGTGATTCATCATCAGGCTAAATACATCACATTTATATCACGAATTTTACAGGGGAATCATTAAAGGGGGTAAATGGGGAACGGGTAATTTATCAGGTCAATCAGTTCAATGTCACGCTGCAATCAAGTACCCACTTGAACCGTGGGTCTTGACAGGCTAACAGGGTGTGGGGTTGGCCATGGCAGATCCAACTCCTGAACAAAACGTTTCTGTGCGCACAGGGGTGGGTTGTACAGGCGAATTCCAATAGCTTCAGCTGTGGACAGAATCCTACGCTTCACTGCTCTCGACTGGGTGGCTTTAACTCGGCAGATTGGGCGAAATACGTCCGTCACATTGACAGAGTGATTCGAATCCACCAGGTGCGACAGTATTGCACTGTTGACAGTTTTCGTTATTCCGCTGTTCAGCCAAGCTGGGTGGTGTTCCCGGACCCGTTCACATAAGCGTCTGGTCGTGCGGCCTACATAACTGGTTCCACAGGAACAAGTAAATGAGTATACACAAAATGAGGCTGCAGAAACAGGCACTTTATCTTTTAGTCGTGGGCACAAAACCGGATTGGATGTGAAGTGGACACGTAATTTAGCCGCGTAGAACGTTGCACTAACTGCCCTTGTGAGTCTACGTGTGATAGTCTCAGCTAACGTGTCACCCTTGAAGGGTTGAGAATAGGGTTGTGAATAGGGTTGTGAATAGTTGAAAATAACCATACGACACGGCCGAGTCCTCCAAAGTGCACACAGTTCTAAATGAAAGACATTCACTTTACCAGCTCAAGAGATATTGTGTTGATAGTTAGTTATCAATCCAGTCAACTTCACGACTTAACGCATACAGCAACATAGAAATACAACCTGATGACAGATGATGATGATGATATAGAGATTGTGGTACTTGATTATTTGAAACGATATAGAATTAGGATATCGATTACTGGCTCGGGTCACGTAATCTTGACCTTTAGGCTCAGAAAAAGTTAACATGTACAAAGGACTTTCCATTCTGCAACATACACATATAGATGCGACCAAAGCCTGCATATTGTTTAACGTGCAACAACATAAAAATCAGACAATGCAACAACAGTAGCAATAACAGAATATGAGGCAAAGAAAGCTGACAAGGCTTTTTCAAGACGGAAATAAAATTCGTTACGTTAACTGCATGAGTCCGAAGCGATGCACGTATTGTCATAAAAACAGCCGGCAGAAAATTTGGAGCTTCGATTATACTGTCTCCAATAGACGGACCTGCCTGCGGGGTTAACAGTGCATCAGACTGTTATATGGTTCTATCGAGATGAACACTGACAGATACGAACAGAATTAGTGGACAAGAAACAGTAGTAAACGGCACCTCCATGTTTATTGCATAATTCGCTCAACTGATGCAAGTGCTGTTTTTCAACAGATGCGTATGCCCATAAAAATCGTTCGGTGTAGCATAATGACAACAATCAGACCGACTATGAAGAAATGTGGACAGAAAAACTGTTCTGTATTGAGACAGTTGTGATGCATCGCCGGAGGCCTTATCTTTATAGGCAGAATCGCGTGATAGTCAATCGAGGGTCCCTATGATGTCTGTGATTAACGATAATGTAAACTATGATTTTTATTTTTATCATTGTACACATTGAAGACTCACGTTGACATTAACGCCTATATCTCAACAGTCACCGTTGAAAGGAACATAGTGTTCAGACCGATAGTTTCTTATGCGAACTGTTCAAAATGAAAACATTCGACGTTGTGATAAGGCAGACTTGCAGACTTCCCAAATATCTAAAAGCAGAACCACCCTTATAATCGATCCAGTTGACTGAATTTCTATCGAACATGTTACCATTTCTGACAAGTTGTTACACTAAATTATCGTCTGGACATGCTCACCGACCACATGGCGTAAGTTATTTCCCAAAAACTCATCAGGCGGCTAAACCAATCTCTGCACGAAGGTCAACATACAAGGCGTCAATCAGTCTTGATATGTTTCTACTAAACAGAGAGTCGTCAATGAACGCTAAAACCTGTTACTCGCACAACGTAAGACGTTCAAGGTCCTCACTGTTTTTTGACAAATGTTTCCTTTCTCTATTCGTGCGTTCGGTTGCATGTTTTCCGTTCACCAGACTTTGACTACTGGGTAAAAAAACTTCTACTGGTGTTGCCAGCCAAAAACGCGGATGGCTCAAGGGTTATTTATTAAAGAAAGCAACACGTGAGTTATGCGTTTCAATATGACAACAACCAAAAACACTCATCTGCGTACAGTCCTGGGCTCAGACCGTCACGGTTATCATAAATGCCAATGCTCAGCTCCGATGTTTCTTCTTGTATTTTCCGTGCGGCTACTTCAATGTCAAAATATACGCTCCGGCCCCACTACTGAATAGCACTGGTGTGAGTGTAGTAGTAAGATCGCTCCTCCTCACTGCACTAGTCCTGATCGTACGTTGACGAAGCTTGAAGTTGTCGGCAAATTACTATCTCATCGCATACGATGATGTAGTCAGTCGTCGGGTATTCAAGTGCACTACAAAATATTTAATCATTCCTATTGTAGAACGTTCCTTATTTGTCGACAATCGTATCAGCATCTTGTATTTTAACTTCAGAATGGGAATTGTTCAGGTCTATTCCGACGAATGAAACACTGAATCTTCATTATTCACACAAAAAGTGTTAAAAACCAAAACAGAAATGACAATATTAATTTCTTGCTAATCAGTCCTGATAGTGCTTTCCAGTTAGCCTCATTGTACTGCATTGTATCGATCTTTTCTCACCTGTGAAGAAGGTTGACTCGGAAAACCCTACTGGAAGAAATACCTTCAATTATCTATAAGGATGGCTGCACCCTAACTTAATTTGACTAGAAATTGTACATTAACAACACAAGTGGGTAGTGGTACGCCAAAAAAAGAAATCACCGGGAAAATGACTTACCGACAGGGGAGAAGGCTTCACGGGGTCACCACCGGTACAACTGCTATGAGTGGGTGAGGAAGAACGATTGCCAATCAACGTGGTGGAAACAGCCGACGCGGTAGTGACAATCGCATCCCATGAAACAGAAGTCGAACTGGAAATGGCTGACTGGAGACTCAGCTGGGATGCATGACCAGACAAGGAAGATCGATGAAAGTCAGACCCGCTGCCGTTACCCGGTCCATCAAAAAATGCATTCTTCCCGAATCGCATTACGCTCCGAACGTCGGATCGTTTCCTTTCAGGCAGCTGGATTCTTGATGCTACTTGTTCTACAGCCAAGTCAATAGCTTGCTCCGTGTCGACAGAAAGTTCATTGGGATCATATGTGTGTTTTAAAATGGTCGTAATGCACTCTTCGATCGAACCAACATCACTAAATATGGCCGTTTGAGAGTCCTACCAAAGAAAAATAGTGTCGTTAGAAAGAGAAAATACGTTGATAATACTGAATTTCACTGTAAACAGAAACAGGAAAACCAATTCGATTGTCAGATTCAAATTAAATTACATCCGAGGATGACGATTCTTTCATATCAACTTCATACAAATCATTAAAACAAAACAAATGTAAGTATACAGAACATTCCGTGCGAACATAACGAGGTGATCGTTGAAACTGGTCACCACGTCTCAGCGTCACCAAAGAAACCCCAAGACGACGGAAACATGGAATTTGATAAAACACAATGTGCCTAAACGACGAAATGATACGTGATTTTGTAATACATTAATTCCCTACTGAACTGCTTACTTTCAGATTGCCTAAAGTTAGAGAGAAGTATCCAGTGGAAATCTTTGGGCTCAACACAGACCAAAAAAGCCAGAGCAATGCTCTTAAAAAGATACGCACTGTCATTGAGGAAACTAAAGTTTGAACAAGAAGGCAATGTAATCAAGTCAAACGAAAAGTTAGGATGTAGACCGCTTTTAACTTTTCTGTGGAACTCTAACGAACTACGTTGTTGATAGTAAAAAAGGATGTTTATTGCAAGGACAATATGCAAAGATCGGTAGGTCAAACTAAACTAAGAAGGAGAAAAATAAATAACAGCATCGATCAAATAGTTTACTATAGCAAACTATCAAATCTTGAGATGCAAAGGTTTAAATGCTGAGGTCCATTGACCTTCGAGGAGAGTGGATTATTTGTTAGAGTGTCTCAAGTATACTTGGTCACGAAAAGACGAACAATAAGCGAGATTAAAAGAAAGAGAAACAGTGTGGATCAAATGGTGTGAGACGTTGAATTCAACTCTTGAAATGTATAGAAAGGAAAGACTGCTGAAACATAAACACGGAAAAGAGTAGCTGATATACACTCTTGAACAAAATAGTGAATATGGTACATTTCAATCCTTGTCCCTTATAAACTTTACATGCATGTACACATCCGTTGATAGGACAAGGTCAAGGTCAGTTAGCATTGGTTAGCCGACTCAGATTTAATCTGGAAAAGAGCACGGTTTTCGATGTCGAGCCGCTGGAATTTTATGCACGCGCGCTCCCCTCCTAGCACTGAGTGCTCCGGTTAAACATTGCCAAATAACAGTAAGCCATCGATTGGTCAATTTTTACATAAACTCGCTGTATCGGGAACCAGTTTGACTTGCTGAATACCGCAGCCCGAGAACCACACAGCTGGACAGAAAAATAAATGAATATCTTTTAAAAATGGTGCGGTTTCTGCTATTCGACGACTCAAACTTCCGTGATGGATAGTGTCTGCTCTGTAAAAAGACAGTTTGCCGATATCTTAGTAAAACGAAATCCTCCATCATTTCCGTTTGTCACAAAATACTCTCCGTATTAAATATCCTATAGTCATCTATACGAGGAACATTCAACTCAGCAAGTTTATCCAATAATTATAAGTTCACGAGTCGTAACAGGAAAGATGAGGATTTTCGTTTAGACGCACCTATTTTTGTGCTGGTTGGCAAAAAACTGTGTTGGACGGTTTATTGGTTCAAAGAAAAAGCAAATAGCAACCAAAAAGGAAAACTTCAATGAAGGTGCAAGCCGCAATCATATTAGCAAAGAACACTGGAACAGACCGAAACAATATCCCGTGAGAAATGTGTATTCAATGACTCGCATGACCCGACTAGAATGACGGTTAACAAAATTGCGTTGCAGCTTTTTTCTCACGTATGTGACATGATGTTTCACAACCTAACCGATTCAATGGTGACCATATAGTTGGGCAATGTGTTTCAGTGTGAACAGATTCTAATTGTGAAGTAGTGCTGTTTGACAAATAATCTGCCTATTTCATTACTCGGTTTCAGCAAGTCAGCGCTTTGACGTTTATTCTTGTTTAGTGAGACAAGATGTGCCAATGAATTCGTATATTTTAGTTGAGAATTAAGTCTCCCATAAGGTGTTTGTAATTCTTTGATAAATGAAATAATTTTTTAAGTGCTTCTGGATACAGAATTTTTCTATGCCCATAGTTTAACAATTTCGATAAAAACGACAGGCCTGTTTGTTCATTTTAACGTGTGGGCATTATGAAGATGAACGCTTCATGCTGGAAGGTTCCACAAATTCTTCCTAAGAGGTTTGACTTTATTTGTGCTATTTTAACGATGGGTGCAAAATCTGTAGACAGACTCAAACTGTCTGTCATTATGATTCCTAGGTCTCGTCCGCATACTGACAACAGCAACTTTGTGCTGCCAAGGTAGCAGTCAGCACAATTTTGACAGCAAATGTACATGACTTCATATTTCTTAACATTTAACAGGAAGTTATTTTCTATGCAACCCTGGATTAGACCATTCAAATCGTTCAGCAATATTATCTCATCCACCGGGCACTCTACAATTAACCAGAGCCTTGCGTCATCGGCCTACAGCAACATCGGTGGTTTGACTATATTGGGTAGATCAAGAACAAAGAGAATCAATAACAGTGGTCCTATGATGCACCCATGTGGAATGTCGATGTGAGTAGAGAACTAGTTTGGCAGCCGTTCTTGAAGTTGAAGGTAAGATCTGTTAGATACTCATCAAGCCACATGAGTAAGAGCTCATCGAGGTCATCATTATCGGACTACTGTAGTAACATGGATAGACCGATCTCGTCAAAAGCTTTGGAAAGATCAGGATGAACCACATATATGACCAGTCCTGCGTTGGCAGCCCTCGTCCAAATGTCGTGAGCAGATTTGTGACATGTGAGTATGTCCTACGGAAGCCGTGTTGCCCCTTGGTGACGAGTTTGAGAGCTTCAATTTTTGCTCGCAGAGAGTAATCTAGTAGACCGAATTATATTAGACCATCGACTTATCGATTTTCACAAAAAACCGCCAAATGGGTTGACGCGAGAATGGACTTTAAATTCTTATTCGTCTGGTGAATGAAACCGTATAGGGTTTGCGGCCGAAAATCATTATCGTATGACCGTTTAACCCCAGCATTAAGATAAGATGTGTTGTTCAGCATGCCGCGTAGAATGGAAGTCATTTCTCTTGACAATTTGCACAGAAGTGTGTGAAAAAACGTGAGTAGTTGTTGTTGCAGTGTTTGTGGCCAAACAATGTACAAGTTACTGTGATTATGGCGCCGACACCAATTTTGCTGACATAGTTGGAAAGACTGACCATGTCGGGCACCCCGTGTTAGGCGATATATCGGATGTCGGTCGAATAAACATATTACATTATCCCTTGAAATTTATGGTAAAGTGCTATCAATGTTGGGGACTGCTGCACATCGAATATGACAAATCAGAGGGTTAGTTGACCGGAATGCGTACATGACACGTTCAACGAGTTAAGGAAAGAACATGTACGGGTAATTGCACTAGAGGTATACCGATGGGAACGACAAAGTAGCGAACAAGACTTGTTTTCTGTGTTTGATCATCAGGCTAATTACAACACAATAAATATGAAGACAGTAACTGGGGTGATGGTGATGGTTTTACCGTGATGTCTTGGTTGAATGAACGGCGAATCCTTAAAAGTCGTTCGAGACAAAGCTAATGTTGATGTAGATCAGAAAGACCAACTCACACATTCCGGTTGGTCAAAAACAGCTCATTTATGGAGTGAATCCCTAACACAGCGATAGGTGGTTTACGACATCGTTTAGTCGTTAACGCGTACTCTATCACACCACTTCAGGTAATGACACCATGATACATCACTCCGCTTCCACAGATCAATCAATCGACAATTTGTGAGCAACCTTGTTCAAAACGACGAGTTCAATCGAAACGTGTTGATTCAGATGAATTAGGACTAACTCCCCGAGCATCATTAGACATACGGTAATGAGATGCAAAAAGAAGACAATAGCTAACTATTTCATGCACTGTGGTTGGGTGGATGTTCATCTAGCGTGATGAGGTATCAGTGGCAGCCGTGTCTTGTTTGTGTCACCTTCAAGTCACCATTTTGTTAAATAGTGTTTTTCCTATAGACACCTGGAGTATTATCAAGGTGGGGAGGAAACAGGTATATACACAATTAACGGGGGACCCTGCACTGTAATCAATATCAAAACAAAAACTAATAGAATTCGTGTCCAATAACAATTACTACTAAAGCGTCTATTACTTACGAATAGCTAACTGACTAAACTGTTAGGCTTCTCTGCCTTCGTTTCACACGTAACGTGAGTGAATCACAGGGACATTCACATCACTGAAATAGAATAGTCGCCATCTCTCTACGGAATAAACCAACAGTGGGTCAAATGAATCACGAAGCACTCAGCCCAGAAAACAGGCGCAATCGACAAACCTGCATTCCAACAGAAAGTCTGACCAGGCAAAGCTAAGTGAATCTCGAAATCACAAATGCATGTGCGCTCGTAAACGATACATGTAGACAAACAATTGCACATCCACGTGGAGTTCTTGCGGTCTGTGTGGCGGTAAGTTTAGCGGATAGCTGTGATAGTTCAAAACCCATACACATATACAAGCGAACAATCATCTCTTGGTAATTACATTTGGTACAGAAACATGTCAGACATATGAACAGAGTCTGGTAAGTCTAGGGTGTTTGGACCAGGCAAACTGGTCTCTCCCGAGCAATTTCCTCAACATGAACCCGAATTGCACAGATGTGGCAAACAAAAACCTTAGAAGTAACCACTTTCATATGGGAAGCCGTTTGCACCCTATAATCAAGGAATATTCAACGGTGCTGGAACCGTGTGGATCGATACAGACGGAAGCAAAAACACTCGTTCTAGTTAACCGTTAAGGTAGGAGAGCTTGAGACGCTTCGCACACGGCGGTCGTTGGACAGCCAGATGTACATTTGCGTAATGCACTAGCCGTAAAAAGCGTAACATGAAAAAGTGAACAGAATTCTAAATGTTTAAAAAACCTAAAAAATAGGGATTCGTACGCATAAAGTGCAACAATTAATGCTAGCGAAAGATAAAGTGAAGTTGAAAATATTCAACTGTTGTATGCACACGCGACCAGTGCTAAGCATCACACATGTTCAGTGGAAGTGTATCCGGTCTTAAACTGTCGGAAGCAGTGTGTCATTGATCAGTTCGCATCGATATTCTCTGTAGTTCTGATCCAGTGAAACTGTCTCCTAATCGTAGAGGATACAATGCTCAAAAGTAGATGTTAGTTGAAGCTCAAAATATCGTCCAAACGTAAACAAATAGGTGCGCACAGTCGAAATTCTATTAACAGTTTAATGCGTGTAGGAAGCCAACGGAGCAAAAGGTGCAGCGTACTATGACCTGATCTATCCAGAGACCAAACAAGTGGCCGAAAATATGATAGTTGTTAACAGATGGGCGACCAGTTAGTCGGAAGGATAGAAAAGTATATGGAGGATGAAAACGCTCAAAGCCAACCTAATAGAAGTACCATTCAATTGCTGAGAATAAAAAGAAAAAAAAACTGAAGAAATCTTGTGATCAGATGAAAAGAACGAAAGCTATTAGTAGACACGATCCTCATTTTCACTATGATGGATCGCATGTGATCTGGAAGATTTCTGTGCAAAACGATTAAATTAAAAGTATCTTTCGATAACGTCAAAACTAATTTTGGAATTGGTTGGAACCCAAACTTACTCATGAACCTAGCGGTTGAGCGTCAAACCCAGCAGAAGTTCAGTCATTACATTAATATACAAAATACATTAATATACAAAATTTCTAACTATTTCTAACTATTGTTGCTTGAATAGTTGTTCTATTACAATAGTGAATATGAAAAGATATAAGGTAAAGATTGTAAAATTAGGAGAATTAACAGTCAGGTGCATGTAATCACAACGGTTATGATGACAACCTGCCAGGTCAAACAACGTCATGCTTATCGTTGTGTGTGATCATGAGGATATACTCTGGCCAACGAAGGGTAACTAACAAAGGGAAGCTAAGCCCCTTCACTCAGTCCTAAAAGACATCAGCTATCCGAATAACTCTAAAAAGAGAACTAACAATGCATCAAAACCAACAGGTGTTCAATAGGCACAGTAGAGAATGCATTTTTCTCAGACAAAACTTACAGACGAAGTTTTCGTCTAAGAGTTAGAGCAGTCTCAAAGTACAGTTGTTTCGCGAACTTAAAACACTGTTAAATTTCCCACAATGCAACACGTAAAATGACTACCGGAGTCAACGAGATACGAACAAACAAGCAATCAGAGCATACTTACAGAAGTACATGCGGCTACCGACACTAAAATTTGGACAGGATTCGTCAAAATTTGGGAACTCGAAGCGGTTGACACCCCTAAAAGTGAATGTAAGCTCAAGTATACGCACTGTCAAGGGGAACCGGAGTGTAACACTCAAATCCACCATCCTCTATTTCTGGCCACAAAGTGAACATCAAAAATGCATAAGTATTTAGCGTTGACACACCAGTTACTCCGATAATTCAGCATGATGCAGCAAAAAAGAGTGGATGACAGCTGCTCATCTGCGTACACGTTACTTGATATGAAACAATTTGTTTGCTCCTATGTTTACGTTGTAGGTCTATGTCTAAAATACATGGACTAACAAGTCTGAAGGACAAAATGAATAATGCCGTGATTGGCTCATCAAAAACCATCACATTTTCTGTGGAGAGATTTAATTGAATGAAAAGATAACCAACATGGAGTAAACAGATAACAAACCTAATGTATGAGGTGTATAGAAAACATGAAATTGGTTGAATGACTGATAGGGACAATGATAAAAATATGAGATAGAGAAATCATCCAAATTTACAAATAACATGAATATTTTGCCAAATAAAAGAAATAGGTGCTGCTGACCAATTTCGCAATTTCGTGATCATGTCCGCGACGTGACAGTACACGGACGAATTTTTGTATCTCCAATGCAACTTTGTTCACAGTAATCTCCAAATTATTCCAAATTTCTGTAGTGTTGCGGAAAACCACAGGGCGCAGGGGAGTACCATCTGGTCTTAATCAAAGGTAAACATGCATGTACCTAAGAATGAACCATGTACAATCAGCACGAACCAATCATTGAATTACTGATGCACACACAAAATGTACACAGGCAACACTGACCGAGTGACGGTACCTTTCATGTCACCCATGACTAAGACAGTTTTCGCTGGCTTCAAAGCAGTTCGAATATTGAACAGTGAAATTATTTGAAGGGTAAAGTATCCCTAACACGAAAACTATTGCCAATGTACCAACGGTGTGTTGCTCTCCCCGATAAATTGTAAATGCGGATCTGCATGCGTGCATCCCCGTGCAGCCCGTGTGACAATAGAACGCCATCACGATAGTTGGTAAACCATGGGCAACAGACGCGTTGTGCCCTGCAGGTTATGCATGTGTGGTGATTATTCAGGAAAATGACACATGACGTGGAGACACGCGATAGCACATTTATCACAAAGTTGTACGGGACAAACTGCTGTCTAGGTACTGTGCGAGACACAACGCAACTGATGCCGACTGACCGACAGTCTACGTATCATATCGACCGTGCGTGTGAACATTTGAGAGACCGACTGTGCACATCCAACGCAGTCGTAAGAATGTCCATATTTCAAACTGAAGCCATCTATCGTTTCTTACTGTCTTCAATTCTGCTGATCATTCCGCTGTGCAAACAGTGTATGTCACCAAAGTGTCGGCGTGTTACTATGGCAAAATAACAATAACTATGGCTCAACAACCAAGGAAACATTCCTATGTAAATCAATAGCAAGTAAACCCATAACTAAACAAGTGTGTAAATTTGTGTCCGAGACTATTCACTAAGCATGCCAGCCTACCACAATGATCATCACCATCATCGTCACAATCAACAGCATCCGCCAATCGCCAGCCAAAAAGGAACTCCCCAATGGAACACGATAGACGGTAGGTACTGGCATCGTTTCACAGGCGAACAAACAGTTCTACTAACGAGGGGTCATGATAATCTATGTAGCATACAGATCGCGACAAAAACCATGACTTCAACCAACAGTTTACAGACAAAGCTGTCATGCCAATTCATCGAGTGTCCATTTGTCATGTCGAACTAATCACGTTAATTTCAATTAAGTCCTAAGAAAGAAAATGTTTGACAGCAGAATCACTACACTAAGGTAATGAGGAGCATCGAAAGATGATCGTAACAAGATAGTAAGAACATCACACAAGCGTTCATTTACTAATCATTCTTATGATGTGAATACAAATGGGCACGGAACCTAACACACGGACACTATGGCTCCTTTTGTAGTTGTAGCTGATTGTAATCTACAAAATGACAAGTTGACAAATAAGTGCTGTTGTACAAAACAAAAATATGACTAAACGAACAGAGTAACGAAAAATGTACAATCTAACGGATACGGGCTTATCATTGCCTGCGACGCAGACGTGCTGGGCACCGTATGCAACCAGTGATGAGATGACTGAGAAGTCGCCATAGTTACAGGCGCCCTTAAACTCTGTTCAATGGGATAGAGCCTTTCATGGACCACGACTAGGTGTCGCCTGGTCACCTTGCTTTTTTCCTAACCATTAGCAACCGTACTACACAATACGAGACGCGTCAAACGTTCTAGAAAAAATCGGAGTGTGTGATCCACCCAGCTGAAACTGTGGGCTTTCATTAATTCCATTCTGTCGGGATCTTACAGATTTCCTAAATACGCGTCAAAGAATTGTCGTCTTGACTTGATACAGCCAAACAAGCGGAGATAAATATGGTCGAATACCGATAGCTCGCACCCATCTATCATATGAATTGGTCAAAAGTCTCTGATTCACACAGCAAGAGTAAAAGTATATAGGAATCGTAAACCCTATTTTTCAGTTAACAACTGGGTGCCTTTCCGATGCCGGCAATGATACACAGTGACGTTTACGTCTTTTGATATTTCACTTGAAGATATTTGCGTAATGTCATTTATACATTTTTGTAAAGATAGCCACCGAACCGTTGATTACAACTCCTTTTGGGTATTTCTTCATCCATGCATTGAAGTTATGCAACGTTCAGCCAAAGTGCTACTTATGAAACGCATTCCTTCACTGGCCCAGCAAAGTCAGTCGATAAATTGAAATGCTTGTGTGTTGCAAGTCAATAAAACCCATCACATATACTCCAGTTACGCTTCCTCACACAGCGAGATACCGATACCACAAAACGTATCTACAGTCATTATTCGTAAACTGCGGAAAACAATCCATTCAATAGTTCCCCAAGCCAATATGTTCATGGTCAATCTCATTCTCCAGACTGAAATCCTTATAAGCAAAGAAGTCACAAGTATGTCATCCATGTCTCAAGTGTGACCTGTACAGAACAGGAACCATAAGACTTCCAAAACACATCTCAACAAAAATTCTCTGTAACGATGGAATCGACTTTTCGCAAAATGGCACGGTATTCTATAGTAATCAGTAGACGAGATACCATAAACCCAATACAGCTTCCATTAACAGATTAGAATCTCAAAACGTTATAGTTCGGAAAATTAGGCCACACCAATAAGAAAAACCGATTCACGTCACTGTAAACTTAACACTGATGGATCAATGCAAAATGCTTGCATCCATGTTTTAATTGTTCTGTTTAATCTGAAACACTCAAACAACTCATGAGAATTACCCAAATGTGGCATTGTAACGTACTAAAGTTCTAATGGCACTCGTCTGATGTGGTGACACAAGTATACATCATGAAATTCATCACACGTCAAATCACGCACCACATTTATGCCAAGCACCAAACCCCATTTCGGTACCTTGTGTGAATGCATTAGACAGAGTGTGTATATTTGGAAAAACGCATTGGTCACGAGTACACAACAGTCAAGGAGTCCGCAAATGCATGAATCTGGAAATCGAGTTAGATGAACAGACACTTTAGAGGAGGAAGACCAATTATCCAGTTCCCGAATGGAAACAGTGAGGGTTGGTCATATTTAAGTGTGGTGTGCTACGAGCTGTATAGTTTAACGAGTTCACGAAGGGACATTAGTTTGGGTTTGTGCAAGTGCACATGAGCATATGTGCAGTACCACTGGCTTGGAAGTCAACGGGTAGTGTCACGTATAGACAACAATGAAGAAGACCGACCTTCACTCTGACCTGGACAAGATAAACTCACATTTTACCGACTGGTGTCTAGTACAACTAAGAGTTGGAATCAACGCCAGTAACTTTACATACGTCATCAAAGTATTGTGTGTAACCTCAAAAATTCAGTAAAAATTGCCTCCTAGTGTGGCCTGATTATGATCACCAGCCAATCTAGAGACAGTTCAGTTCAACATCCACTATCAAGATCGCGGTAAATAACTCAATTTTGGTTAACGTAGGAGATGATGGCTACGTTTAGGTAGCTTGGTAGAATTTAGCTCACAAATCACCTAGTAAATCCCACAACAGTGAACAATTTATGCCCCAATCTTTGAAACCGTCCTAGAAAGCGCACCGGTCTGGTAGCTTATTATTATGGTTATCACCATATAACAGACAGAATGAAATCGATGGCAGCTGATGTACAGTCTTTAGTACGAACAGCATAAACGTTGCTTAATAAGAAAGCACAGTTGATGTAAGAGACAGAAAGCAACAGGCGCATAAAAAACACCAACATGTCATGATCCCAATCTGAACTACGGTTGGTATGGAGCTATATCACAGTAATTCCTTGAAGTTGAAAAAATCTCACTACAAATTCGAACAATCTTGTTTCACACAAAATTTCAACCATCAGTACTTCCTTGATCAGATGAATAATACACACCAGAATGAGCTTTCAGGTGTGAAAAGAAAATAACACTTGGATACGGGAACTGGCTGACAATAGAGTATCGGATAAGTACTGCTCACACGAAGGATGCACGAACCCCACTGAAAATAAGGCCAGCTGAAAGCCCGAAAAAGATACAAACTATTGATCTAAGTAGCCTCTAAACAGTTGGTCCGCCTAATACAATTTACCGGATAAGCAATACACCGGAAAGTTCCCTGTAGCGTGATGTTTGTCTCGAAGTTACTGACCGAATCCACCGAACGCACCGTATCACCCCCTTACTGAACTGCTGCTCAAGAGATGAATCCGTGAAACGGACAACTGGCTAACGGCTTCTGTTAAAGGAATCTTACCCTTTACCCGTGCACACCAAATTTCTGACAGAAAAATCACTGTATATTACTTAATGTAAATGATATCATTAACATCATCAGGGCGCAATACATCAATGGCCAACATCTATACTAAACTGTCACTCGACCACGGCAGACAGAAAGAAACAAGCCTTAACTGGGAAGTAAAAGAAGAGAGATGGAACCAAAATAACAGAAAAAACGTACGGCACGTGAAAGTAAGGTGTCCACAGCAAGACAGCTTCCATAAGGTTTTCAAATCCCCGCATCACTAACCGCACTAACTTCACAGGCAAATCGGTCAAACAAAATTCACACAACTGAGACCGATTAATCACGGCCTCACCTAATGTCCCCAGTCACCAACCTTACGAACCACGAAAGCACAAGACCGGGAGACTAACATGACCTACAGTGGTTAACACTCTGGTAAATGAAATCAGTTCGCTAAATCATCATCTGTGCATCTCGTATCCTATGCCAGTTAGTCGTGATATCGGCAGAAAAAAGCTCTTGGTGTGAAAAGTGACGGGATGACGTCCTTAGGACATGACCTAATCGTTTAGAAGTGTGTTTACCTAAAACTGAAACGAACGAAACTGCTTGACACTCAATCCCGAATATCCGACCTACAACCCCGTCGTTGCTTTTCTGTTGGTGCCACCTGATGAGAGAGACCGACCGTACACACCAAGTAACCAAGTTTCTCGGCCATAAGACCGCTAGGCTCTTACAGGTACTTCATATGCGCGACACCAAAGCGAGTGTCAAACAGAGATGGCTCTTCCCCACCAGGGATGTCGTGAATTAGTAACCAACTTCTTGAAGATGTGAGCTTTTATCCCATTGTCCATACTCTTGCCGCTGCTAACGTAACTTTTCAAGTATACAAATCAATCAAAACCTTTATAACGCAAATAAACCACTCAGGCAAACAGGATTTTACAGGAATTGTTACGGCACACCTGGTAACATATAACCGTTGTATGTGACTACTGTGTCAGAGAGGCATGTAGACCGTGTCGAGCACTGGACATAAATATCACGTTTCATAAACTTCATTGGTCCGGATACGTATGTTAGTCCACGTATGTCCACGTATGTTAGTCCACCGCCTGTTAGAAGGTGCATCGTTCATGTGTGTTGTGGAACATTCAGGCAGCCTCTTTCAAGAAGAAACATTATACTCGATTTGTTACAGCTTGCCAGTAGTGCACACCATTGGCACGACCACGTAGGAGGCTCGCTAGAAGGTCTACTGGAATGCAATAGTCATGAGCAATTATGATAAAATGTTCAACTTGTACATTTCAAAATGTTAGAAATCATTGCAAGTCACATTATTAATGACTAGAAAACAGCAGTATAACCGATTGAATAATGAGTTTTTGAAACATACAACACGTGAAAGTGCCCAAGTGGGAAAAGGAGGGGTAGCTTCAAATGTTTAATAAATGTATTACCAATAACCTGAGTGCAACAGCAGAATACGCAACTGGCAGTTTATCAAAATCACCATAGACAACAAGCCATAAGCGGTCCTCACTGATGTTTGACTGTCACATTGTGTGTGAGCTGAGATACTGCCAGGACGCCCAGACCTATACAGGAAAACGATTAGGGTTTTCAACCAAAGTTTTTGACTAAAAAGCCTGGTGAAAGTCGTGTGAATGGCAGTGCACTAGAACTGGTACGTTTTCCGGAAAAACTTCCAACTTTTTCCCAACCCTAAACCTGGAGGATCAGGAGACTGTGCTTTGTCAGGCCTCTACATATTAGTCTACCTGACATGAGTGACTCTGTCGATGTGGTCGCCACACCGTCGAGTTTAGCCCAACAGGTCATCGAGATGACCAAGCCGTCATACTGCACCAAGGCTCAGTCTCGTTGTGATAGTTTCCAGGTTATGGGGTTTGGAATGCGTTCACACCTGCTATAATCCAGCAATCTGTACGTTGACCTTCAGTGTACCTTTCTTCCAAACGTTTGTCAACGGTTGATCAAACCAGCAGTACTTTGTCGCATAACCTACATCAGCGAATAGTCACAGCTGCCCATGCGGAATGCAAAGATTTGAAGCAGGGGCGCCGCCGTGTATGTGAGATAACGCCAAAGGATCACATTAGACGGCCGAAAGGTTGACTCACGATTTAAATTGAAAAACCCGTATACACAAAAACATCGGTTTGGCTTTATTACCGGGAGTCACATGCTTGCGAAAGGTTGTAACCAATAGTACATACCTTCACGATGAGACCTTCACACACTTGATTGAACAATAGTTGAAGCTCACAATAATGGACATCATAGGAAGTGAAACTCAAATAGAGAACAGAAAGAAAATAATGCACAACGATAAATCACGACCAACATAAGTGTATGCAACCAGGCACGGAAACATAAACGAATGGGTGCACACACACACACACACAGTTGCGCACAGCGCCCGCAAGTTCAGGCAAACTGGGATGTACTAATGTAGTCAGTACACTGAATAAGCGCAAACAGAAATTATCGACCGTTTTCGGCGGAGTTAGATCAAGGCACGGTTCAGCAGAAGCGACGGCACAACACAGGCATAGATATGCGCATCCAGCATGAGCAACGATACAAACGAACAAGCAGCTCACATACACTAGAACACCATGCAACCACAATGCTCATAGTTTCTGCAGTAAGGTGTAGAGCAAGTCAATACAGTTCGTACCGAAAAACTGAAACCCAACGATTAACCTTGTCAATGTTTGGATCTATACGATTAGACAACTTTTGTTAAGCCCAGAAGTGAGTTCCCAATCAGTTCAATGTCACATACGTAGGCGCCCAGTCGATCAACCAAATTCACAAATTCATTCGTCGAAGGATGAACACCGAACATCACATGGATGAATATCATCCCCCAATTTAAAGTCAACGGTTTCTCTCAAACGTTTTAGAAAAACAATCCCACAGTAAGTTGTAGGTTACGGTTTGAAAAACCATAAGAAGGTCATCACCATATAAATCGTTTGGTTCCATGTGAACTGACCAACCTTAGACATAAAAGCAGATATAGGGAAAATATAAACTTGCAATAACGTGTGGTTGGTAGCTGGTGTCGATACTGTTAAACAATTCCGAGAATAACTATTGTCGTGGGCATGATTAGTAACAATATAAACAAAAAGAGTAGAAAATTAAGTTTGGTTGAAAGAAAATTTAGTTATTGTGCTTTAGCAAAGGCTTTGCAAGAAGGAATGAGGCTCAATTTTGAACCGCAACCGGGATCGATCAAGCCAGAGTACCGGTTTGCTCGGTTCGAGAAGAAAAGTCCACTTGATGTTTGCAAATTGAGACCTTTTTTAAAATGAACATACTAGTCAACTGACACTGGTTTTCATAGATCGATCGGAGAATCTAATCAATATTTTCCCGCTGTGTCAAAACGGCGTTCGATCGATTGCTCGTTCCTTTTTATCCCCTACAGTCATATAACATGTGCGTGTACGTTTACATTGTACGAAATGTTATATCGAATAGGACATTGAGTATATTACCGAAATACGCAGTCTTACCAAAACTGGCTTCAAACAAGTGATCAGTTCGGCGAACCGTCGACGCTCTTCAACAACAGCACGTCGGAGATTGGTACGCTCTAATTCGGCCAATGTGCGTTGCTTCACTTCCAGATCATGTTGGACAAAATTCATTTGAACAGTATCTCCAGTTTTGCTTGAATCTGCATTTACCTCAGTGCTCATCTCACCGACAGGTTCAGAGTTACTGCGAAAGTTGCCCTGAATTGAAGATAGGGGAAAGATAAGTAGTAGACTAGGGGAGTGCAACAACGATCAAAACAGTAGGTTAGTTATTACGGCCGACAAGATAATTCAACCCAATGACAAGGGAGAAGACTTGACAGATGTCCTTTGCAGTCCACAAGGAATTACGGTCACTAGTGTACGACCAAAGGAAGCATCTCAAAGTTGCGAACAATGATAAATGAGACCCTTTAACCAGATAATCAGAGCAAAAGGAAGGCATATGTTGCGATACGTTAACAATTCGTTCACTCCCATCAGTCACAAACATAGAACTGAGCAAACGAAATGTTAAGATACCGAAACACGTCTTCGTTCTGTTCTGTTGAACGATAAGTGGACAAAATGAGTGAGTACAAGAACGTATAGAGAAGGCTGCATTAATAGCAGAAATACCAAATTAATCGTTACAACCACGGTGTCTTATAAACTATCGTAACAAAAACATCAAAAGAGGGAAACACAACGCTTGTTACCAATTATTAGAAACCAGATTCCGATTGTCAATCTGGAAAATATGCACTGAAAAATACTGATAACTCGAATGACACCGAAATCGAGGGAACGGTAACCGAGCATAGCAGGACTGTGACCCCATCAGTGTTTTTTAACGGAACACAACTCAGGGATATGCACAATATTTACAAAGATGACCTGAGCATCGTAGTTGATCGTTGCGATATTTCAAGTTCACACTCTCAAACTAGTACTACACCACAGGTTTCGTTATCGTTGGTTTATTTTGTAGAAAAGTAGTGGCGAAACTGAATAAATGCTATTTTGATTATATATACTAACAGTGAAGGAAGCTACATAAAGATGGTTCACAACCGAAGACTCAAGTTCAGATCCGCGTTCCGGTTTCTCTATCAATAAGAATAGTCACTTGGGAATACAACACAACAACACGCTTGGATACAAGGTTAAAACAAACAGGACTAGATGAGATGCTGTAGACAAAGATCGCACAGTCCGGTTGCATCAATTCATATTGCACAGAATTATTCAAAATTCACAATGTCACATGTACACACGAGTGATTAAACCGTACCAACATTTCTGTTTGCTTAGGTGGTAATTCGAATGAGGGTGTATGTCCAGCTGGGATATATAGACAGATGACCGAAACGGATAACGGGTTCCTGAGGTAAAAGTGCAAAGGTCATAGGACAGTGGGAAGGCCCTTGGGAAAAGTAATCTGAGTGGCTTAGTTGCAAAAGACCACGACAACAGTGGTCCTTGTGTGCACTAGTAATGCACATACGCCACGGACAACCACTACGCAAGGCAGTCAAATAGAATACGAGATAACCATCGCTAGAGAACGAACAGCGGGTGACACAGACAGTTGGTAAATTTCTGGGTCAAAGCTGAGTGTCTTGAATGTTGGTGGTCCACATAGTATCTAGCTGTCTATGTGGATGAAACAAGGCAACAATCAACTTTTATACCTTTAACGTCATTGATGTCACCTGCGCTTCATGTAGGCTGAATATTCTCAAGTTAACTAAAACTAGACAGGAGTAATTGATCATAGGGATGCGTGGCTGGTGGTCAACTTTGATGCGACAGTGCTATCTCGAACTCGCAAGTAGCAACAGGAAATTAAAACGCCACTGGGAAGAAATAATAGGTTGAAACACACTTAAGACTAAAACTTTGTCTACGAACAGAAAAAACGGTTTACCAATATAAATGGATAGAAATGACCAGTGTATAACCACCGGTACGGAAGTTCAACCACTCGAACCTATTTCAAACGTAAACACACAACTTCACACCATAAACACTTAGATGTAACTGCTATGCGCAAGTTAAAGACAGAACAACCGTGAATTCGTCCGCTCCACAGGAATTCTGCCAACCGAGTCACAGGCAATGACTAGCAAATGTAAACAGACGGAATTGAACGACAGATGGGAGCAGGTGTGGTTTGCTTCCTTCACACTCGACCCAACACAAGTGGATCGTACTACCATGCAGAAGCGGTCTGTGACATCAACATTCGGTCGCGTCGCTTCGTTCGATGACCCTATAAAAATGGACACATCGACGTTATTGCTTCCAGTAAACAGTAGATGATTTGTTTCCGTAATCGGGCATATTTGAAGTGACTAAAGCTGACAAATTGATCCAGATCGGAGCTCATCTGACAGTTGCATATGGACGAATGATCCAAATGATGACACACTCACATGGATCAACTTAAGAGATAACAGCATCCGTCCTTACAAACCAATCATCAGCCAAAGCGACCCATAAGGTTTGGTGTTTCAGATAATCCCCACTGAACCGTCTCTCAGAATTAGGGCGGCATCCAGTGTTCACAGTTAGTTGATCATTTAATCCGTCAAATCTGTAGAACTGTATTTACTATCACTTATTAGTGGAGAGAGATTTTCGTTTTTCTACCAGTGCAACTGTGACGAATGAGAGAAAATTTTTATTCGCACGACTAATATTTCTGGACAGCGGTTTCGAAAGATCGCCCACATCTGCCACTTTTTGAAAAGTGCAATCTCGTTTCTTTAGAAAAAGGGCTGGTCTTACACAAATTGATGGGCTTTAGATGGTGGTCCGACTTTTTTCCACACACACAAAAAGACTAAACATACAGAGACACTATAATTTTCTCATTACGCAATCCTGTGACACAAGAACTTGTTTACCGCTGGTCAATTATCGATAGTTCACAGGGTGCCAGATGAAACACAAGGAACATATGTGCACGTTTCTCAAAACTTCAGATTGTAGGATTAGAATGTGGCCAACTTCATCAATACAATTAGAAATTCACCATTGCAATCAAAATCGTTAGGGGCAAAGTACAAATGGAGTCAACAGACCCTCACTTTAACACCAACGTCTCATGAAAAAAACGAATAACACGCAACTGAGGAGGACATATTAGACCAAGACAGCCACTGTTCGCAGGCCCACTTCACAAAATCCACACAGATGTGACAAGATGACGGTTGAATAATGCCAATAGCCAACTCGGTTGTGAGGATCTAATCAATTCAGTTTCCAACTGCGTGTTCAGATCAATTCGGCGTTCAAATGTGATGCATTCCGAAAGGATTCAGAGGCACGGGGGAATACGTACAGGCATTTGGACATAAATACCCCAAATAGAAAACCAGTAGGAAGGACTGATTCCTCACTAACATTAAAAGATCAAACACATTTACACAAGGATGAACGCTGCGCGGGTTACGGTAGATTTTAATCTCTGTAGGTGCAATCCTAAGACGTTCAAACGAAAGCCTTATACCTAGGAACCCAAAGAGAGTTCCACTTCTACGTGAAAACCTAAGGAGCTGTGTGTGAAGTAGGCATACTTAATGTAAATTCATAAGGGTTAATGAAACAATTTTCAATCATTGGCATCGTGATCCACTGCTCCGAACTTAGGGAGTAAGGGTAGCAAGTGATTACAGTCATTGCCCGGGTCCCCGAACGTTTGTCATCAACTGACACTAGTGTTTCGGTTTTCGCCGAAATCCAAACAATAGGAATCTTACCCATATTCAATTATTTGGTTACTCCCTTATGCAATATTATCATTTCAAAAGATTACACATGTGCATACGCTCACAACTCTCCCTCTGTCAACATTTCCTCATTCTGTAGTCCGAATTTTTAAGGTATGTAGATCAAATGAAGCTCATAAGAACAGACGGAAAAAAAATAAACGTATCGGATATAGTATCATCCATCTAATGATATGTCGGTTTGCAACTCTCTCGATAAGATTACTAATTTTATCGGATACCTATTGCAAGTGCATTCGACTGACAAGATACGCGTGTTGAATGACTTCGGCGTGCGTAATTCCAGATGGTTCTTACAGAATGGATCGAGTGAAGTGTGATGTAAAACAATGTTTTACAGTCAACATACATCTTCACATTCTATTCATTCCTCGTTTGGTGTATATAGTGGTGTATATAGTGAACAGCTCTTCTTCAGTCGGTACATTGGATCACCGTTCTATCAGCAACAATTTTCCAGATGCTGTTGGACACTACGGCCCTGTCGAGTAGAATATCATCTGTGGATATTCCACAGTAACTTCTGGTAGGCAAATAGCCACCTCCATAAGCGAAACAACCAAAGGTTATCTAAATGGCACGTATGAAACCTCACAAGCTAAACTCTATAAAATGGCTTTTACATACTTGCCTTCCAGTTGAATGCATGAAAAACTGTTTGCACGAAAGATAGTACTATTGGTTGCCTCAATCCTAGTCTTCCTAACTTCACTAATGCCTGTTCGACCGTTGATAGTTGGGAACCTTTTCATCAATTGGCAGAAATCAGAGTTGATAACTATTCTAATAGGTAGCAACATTGTCTTAGCAGTATCGCCGAAATGTCAGACTATCAATATTGCTCCAAACTTGAAAGATTACAACGGTCATACCTTTCAAAAAATCGATGCAACGATAGCTGTTTGTCATTATTTCGTATCAAACTGTGAAATGCTACAGGCTCTAAATATCAACAACCATCCAGGCCTAGATGACATTCCTCCTATCCGATTCCAATGATATGTGTCTGAACTGGCGATTATCAGCGTTCAGTTATTTCGTTTTTCTCCCACTTTATCAGCAATTCCCTTAGCCTGAAAAGTATCGCGTCTCACGTTCTCAGATGCAACCGTCCATCACATCCGAAAGATTATCAATCTATAATTTTAAGTTCACTTTGTAGAAAGTTACGAAATTCCTGGCAACAGTTCTGTTGCACCACTTGGAAGGGAACCAGCTATTTGATGCACGTCAGTACGGACTTCGACTGATAATGTCCCACAGACGATCCTATCATGAATCCTTTCAGTGAAACCCAAGTTGAACTAGTGAAGTACCATGGGTTATCACTGTTTATGGGAGTACCTTGGTGGATTCGTCAATTTATGAAGAAAAACGCTGTGAAACCACTAATAAATTTTTCAAAAACAATCACTATAATTTCAATTCGCTTTGTGCATAAAACTGGAGGAAAAGTATCCAAATATGTCAGTTTTGGAAACACAGAACAATCAATTGAAGGGCAGTCGTTTGGGAGGGATGAAACGCTCAAACAAACGGTATCACTTAGAGCATGAAAAGAAGAATTGAAATCGTCATTGGCTACAGCGCAACAACGTACTTCCCGTAACAGAATGTCATATTGTGTTCACTTTACGCTGAAAATTTCCTGAACAACGCTTGACAGTCCCCAAAATTTGGTACGATAGGTGCGGTCAAAAAACGGAACAAGTGGTAAATGAAACAGCAATAACCGATGTCCAACAAGGATCCAATCTCAAAGATCGACTTCAGTTCAGTAAAAGGATAATATCGATCGCTTTCTATAAAGAACATGTGCAAAATAACGAATCACGCAGTGTACGTAAGTCAGAGCTAAACTAGACAGTAGCAAACACAGTTGTTGCTGAAACGTGTCCAATTAAAATCTAGTTGACAACAGACCAAAGGAGGTTGAACAAATAGTACCGCATAAGTCCGGTTATAAGTCACGGCGAATTTTCTGTATCAAAAGGGTGTACATTCTGTAAGTCGGCAGATGAGCTTCAGATGCACGTTGGAACTTCCGTTCTAATTCCCAAGAAACTTTTTCACCTAATTGAGCGAAGTTGCATCATTCTACTCCAACAGAATTCGTATCAAGAAAGAATAGCCGTCCATTGTGAAACGTTACACATTAATGACATACCATCCGAAGTCATAATCTTGTATTCACCAATAAGCTGGAAAAGTTATATAAAAACCAGACGAATTGGTCTATACCCCTAAACTGATTGTTAGTGATGTTGAAGAATCGAGTGGAGTTTTCAAACAGCTAAACGAAAGTCTTTTGCTCATAACTCAGCTAACTATTTACTCCACAACTGAGACAAACATCCAATGCAACTCAAACTCGGCCAATGAGGTATAAATTGTCAAGGAAGTAAGTATTCATATGCTTTCAATGATTGCTAGAAAATATGTAATGAGCTTCAAGATCAGCATTATCAGTTCTTAAATCGACACAGTACTTCCTAATAAACAGCGTTGTTGGTAAAATCAAAAAAGTTCACATTCCACCTTTTGAACCTAGTAACAATCCTTATCAAGGATTGTGGACATACGCCTGAGTTGCACTGACCTTCCATCCTATCTTCATTATAATCTCTGGAAAGATACATTTCTTGGCAGGATAACAAAGCATCTCTCGGTATACAATAAACTTCCCCGTGCATGTTTTGTTGAACTCAATACTTATTAATATTTGACGCTTCCTTCTAATCATCTCGAATTTTATTTGTTTAAGCCTATAGCAACACATTAATGTATCAGTTCCCCTAAGGCAATCGTTTCTTGGTCCGTAGTCACCTAGTTTCAGCCAGCTGCGAACCAATAAGCGGGATGCCGTCGTCAATTGCAAAACCTAACCTCACGTCGACGCACACGTATTGGTCGCCTGGGTTGCTCTTGCATTCAATCGACTATCGTTGACAGGGCCTTTGAGTCGTCATCAGTAGGGCGTATCGTGAGTGAATGTATTTTCCCCGCGTGCGATCATAATCCACAAGGTCACACTGAGCCCTTTGTGCTCACCATTAGCGCTGCAGTCAATTAGTCGGCAGACCAGAGTAAACGATGTATGGGCGTGCTATCGTTTTAAGTGAGCCCATTATAGAAACCATTGTTAACTAAACTAACAAGAAGCAGAGAGGTGACGAACGCAGACTTAAAATGACGAGTAGCTAGAAACAGTGATCACTGGCTAGGACAAAGTTTAGAAGACACTCAAGACAGGGAAACATGTGAAACCACACATAAACAGTTAACTGGTCACATCAGCGCGAATGGTTCTTTAACTGTACGCTTTCTAATTGAACCTATTTGCCCCGTTCAAAAACCCCAATGTAAAATTTAATAAGTAGACCGTTCAATAGTCATAGCTGATGATGATGTAAACGGATAGCGTTGGATAATCTCCTCTTAAAGTATTCAAAACACTGTTCGTGACAGAGAATGTTCACTGTGTGACCTTAACCGTAATTCATCCGGAAGGAAAAACAAAATAGAAACCGCAATAACTACATAATCAGCACACAATATTCATATCGAGTCCTAGGTGCGCGAGTACAATTCGATGACCCGGTCAGACGGTCATCACAACCCGACTACCAAGCAAGCAACGTCCGCCGGAATTAACAGCGAACTGATCAGGCACACTCGACAGCACACACACACACACATGGGACCAACCACTCGTGAACCATCAGCTGTGGTCACAGACTGTGGTAAATTGTTGAGACAGAGCGAACGGCAGCCGACGCCCGTAGACGACTGACTGGTGTCGCAAGCACACATACACACACACAAATTCGTCCGGATGGGAAACACAGCTAACGATCGCTGAACGTGGACAGCCTGTGAAAGAAACAGGCTTGATTTAGGAGTTGTGAATCCAGTGATGCTGGCTAGTAAGGGTAGCAAAGAAACGTGGCAAGATACAGACGTTGTTGTAGAGACGAAAACACTCACCAGAGACCATCAATAATTCTCGCAACTACTGAACACTATGTGGGACCGACGACAACGCAAACGAAACACCCGAATACCGAATATCATTTAAAAGCACTTACAGAACCAGTATAACGAACTATATCTTTCTGCGCGCAAGTTCGCACAATGATGACGAAATTGATTAAAAAACCGGTTTAAGTATGATACGTTGTACTTACTCCCACTGTTGTGACCGCAAAAGATGTTTGGCCTACAAAGTAGTTTATTGCACGAACTTCCGTATAGGTCATGTTAAACATGGGACCACAAACGCGTACACTCATTTGCACGGCTGACGTGCACGCACATGCATTGGGTGGCAGTACGTTGTCATTCGCCCTGGTGGAACTTCTCCCATATCGCGTACACACTATTCACATAGTCTCATCTGGTCCGTCGTTTACTTGGCGTTAGTGGCTTGCCCATTTGTTCCTGAATGTCGCTTGTGAATAGTATACTACTCACAACAAAACTGCCTGTTATACAACACCAGAATAAAGATCTGAACAATCGGATGGACCTTTTCGGTTCGAATCCAGCCGATGACTAAATTTCTCATGATTCAGTGTAGTCTAAAGTAAAAATCTGGCAAACTACTTATTAGCAATACAGTTTCAATGCTCAACAGTGAAGCTGGTGAGTTCAAGCGTGAACTGCTAGTGAAATCCTACGGGGGTGGTCGATATTCTGGATACTTTGGAAGATTCCACATGAATCACTCATCCATGTGAATCAGTGAGAAGGGTGGCCGACTAAGTGTGAACGTGAACTTTCTGAGTTTTAGGTGTGGCTTTGTAGCTCAATTCAGCTGGGAATGCTGTTCCTGTTGCTAGTTCGAATTGCACGAAAACTCAGATTATTCGCAATTTGGTTATTTCTAAATTAAATACAGAACCAACAAACTGTCATCGAATTTATGCCCCAACGGCAGGACATGTTGGGCTGCTGAGTTCCGCTATTGAAGGCCGTCCACAGAAGACTAGTCAAGATCACGATGGCCTGTGTAAGCAACCTCCATTGAGATAACCATTCATGTGGGGGAGGAAGATAGTAAACACTGCAGACATTGGTTTGGATACGGTGGATCATATTTTTTATGAACAGCTGATCACATCCAAGGTGTGAGCACGCTGTGTATTTAGAACATTTATTGCAGAACTGAAACGAAATGGATTCCAATGATCAGATGAAAATATTGAGCTGATGCAGACGGAACTCAATCATTTCAAGGAGAGAATATTTGCGCAGGATGAAGCACGGATTCACCAATATGACCAAATGACAAAGAAACTGCATGCAGTGAGACTACAAAGATTCTCTAAGCACAAAAGAGGTGAAACCCAGCCACGTGCCGACAAGACTACGTGCACTACTTTCTGTTACGATGACAGGCTGACACCTATTGGTTACGTCGTACAAAGTCATAATCACAGGTGTTGTTGACTCTGGTCAGAATAATTAAGTCTATGCTTGAGTTAATAAAGAGGGAATTAAGAATGCGATGGCGAAACGCTCACCAGTGGGCTCGGACCAGCGAACATCAACACACTGCCCGTTGATTCTACCTCGCCGGTACACATTCACAGCGTATGGCCTCCACAATGTCAATCTCAACTGCTCTTATATCTTTACCCTATCAAATGAACCATCGTACTGTAAGTCTTTCATGAATATCCACAATTGTTAAATACATTGAATACCGGCCAAACAGATCTCACATTGTTACGCGTAACATAGTCAAAATTGATACTACGAACTATCACTTGAACTCTCGCCATTTTGGTTATTTTAAACCGCCTTATTGAATTGGTTACGCTACCGCATTATTGACTAATACTTGCTGACATTTAAATTTTATGCTCAGAGTTCACTTCGCCGGTTTACTAACCATTACTTATTTATGGACATAACCAGTTTTATCCGAGTAAGCTTTCAATATTCTGTCTGGTTCTACTCCGAATCACGAGGTTTACAGCTGCTCAAATGTATACCATACTGATTAACTTTGGCGGCTGCGTGATTGAATGAAATGAGAAGCGCATGTCAATGGTTCAATTTTTCAGGACAAAAGTCAAACTCAGAAGATGTCCGTGTTAAATGTTTGCACTAATGAACACGGATTTCAGGAACTTTCCCATTAGGACTAATTCTCGAACAGACTCTTATAACCTGTATCGGTTTCAAAAGTTGAAGTGCCATTAAAGAGACAAACACTTTCTTCGAGGAAGTATGGAAGATTGGTCAAGCAACCGGAATAAAAGTTTCGGAATGTGTTGAGTAGTATGGTAAATTATACAAATGGTTTATAGGGCATAGAAACTGGGTTAAAAATATGTATTACATTTCAATTACTGCACCACTCTGTAAAACGGATTCAATATTACTGGAACCCTCTTCGCATCACCATACCCTACCAGGAAACATAATACTAGTGTTTAAATGTAGCACTCTCATGGTTCCGTAAGGCAAAGACCGAGTGCAAAAGAAGCAACGGAGATGACCGCCTTGCTTGCGTAAAAAGAGGGAATTGAACGTATACAAAATACACATGTGTAAAAGGACTACAGTGTTTCTGATTAGATTGCGTTGAGGCTTACGCCACAATTAGCGGTAGAAGTTACAAGGAAAATTGTTAACTAATCTTTAAAAAGCGCAACGGAAAAAATAAGAATTAGAAAATCTAGGTTGTAAAGAAATTGCACAATCATATAGCGTATCCCGATAGTGATTATGAAAACGAATCCGTTAACCTGACAAACAACACCTATAAACTTTACTCAACGCAGCAACTACAAGCACAACGATCCGTGGTTCAAGTTGATGTTTGGCCAATTAGTGGACCACGAATGAGCTATAAATAATGTGTCCATTGCTTACAACACACACACTGAAATCGGAAACATACACACATGCACAACCGATAAGGCCGTATACAGTTCACAAAGTGGGACAAGAAATCGCCCGGTTGGGGCTGTTACGGAAAAACAAACAGCCAGTCGAGTACACAGCTGACAGTGCAGCAAGAAAAACACTTGCCGCATTGATGTATGTGGTTGGTGCAAAGGTAACCATACACACCTTTTGGTAACAACGGACCTGTATATGCAATGTCCCCGATAAAGGTGCATCCAAACTTGATGGAATCTTGAAACAGTTCATTAGTAATGTCAAAAATGAGTACGGTCTGACTATACAGACACCAAAAAAAGATGCGTGCACAAACAGGCATTAAAAAACCCTAGCATATCCGAAATAAGCAAACAGTATGCAATTGAAGGAATAAGCTAATGTTTAAAAACCACCATAAGTTACCTCAAGTGTTCCTGTGTAAAAAAAATGCGTGCTTAGGTTTGAAGAACTAGTTGAATGCGGTAAACGAGCGCTCTATGTGCACACTCGTATCAGAAGAATAATCGTTGACACCTGTAACAATTAGAGATATTCTGCGGGGCAAATGTCACTAAAGACTGTAGTTAAGATCCTACGTTTTCTCGATACGGCATCATAGGCAATCACGTGACTGCTGTATTTTCCAGAACGTTTCAAGATGACCCTAGTGTCCGTAGTCAGTCAGTCATAATCCATGCTGCTTTAGCTGCAAAACGACGTCCATTAATTTCCTGAAATGTGCATTAGCGCTAATCCAGTTGGCTGATACCGAAAGCTGTAGTAAAGTGGTCCTTGTCCGGTGAGTCTTCACAGTCACCGTCCACTCCAGTCTCAATATCATTCACTGTTTCCTGATGTTCTCAAGAGAAGTGCTTGTCCACCATCAATAAGCTCACGACGTGTAAGACTGGTGGTATTATCAATTTGTCAAACCAGATAAAGTACTTCCCATGACGACGTTTTAGCAAAAGAGTATCTCACAGTAGCAATTAAGGAATCTACTCCAGCATACGAAGTAAGGATAACTGTTGCAACATGGTGAGTAGTGTGCACCATGCAGTTGAGACGAACAAACAAACAAACAAAACAACAAAACCGGTTCCTATGCTGTTAATTTAAGAAATGTCGTCTGTTAGTAACAATGATACGGTGGATTCTTATAGCGACCAGAGGACATTGCTGTTAGATTATGAAATGGTGGGCGAAGCTGGTGGGCGATTTTCCCGGTAAAATTGTTGAGCACCGGGATGCATTTTGAGAGCGAGTTTTTGGAAGCTGCACTCTAAAGCTTCCTCTGGTCTGCAAAATGCCAATGGTCCCGGTGGAAGTCAACCAACTAAAGCAGCTGAAACAGTACCTAAACAATTACTGATCATCAAGATCGATCTAGCTGTAACACTAGCATCAACGCGGAGTGGGTATTGAAGTCTATCTTCGTATTTACTTAGGAGGAAAGATCGACTCAGAAACTAAGCCGGTGTCGCCAATCTGCGGAAATTGAATGACGATCCAGTTTGTTTGGTTCTCATAAACAAAAGAGTGAAGTGAGGGCCACATAACTTGTTTCTTTCGAGATAGACAACCGAAAAATGTCGCTCTAGCAAAAGAAATGACGGATAATTTTTGAAGTCCACAGAAAATGTTCAGGGTAAAATTCCCATCACAGCATACCGATGAACTAACGAACATACCGGTTGCACTTATCCACAAAAGTATGTAAGTGCATATGTCTAAACGTATATTGCACACACTAAGCTTTAGTAGTGACACAGATGACACAGCTCAGAGTGACAAGTTCGGATCCTCAGTTCAAACAATAGAACACGTCCAGTCAGACGGACAAACGAAAGAGAATGTGAGAAAACACGTTTGAGTTCTTTAAATTATCTTCTTGTAAACACGTATATTATAAACGTATATTATCACGTATATTATCAAGTAGCCTATTATCTGTAATAACATTTCAGTGAACCTTGCTAAACAACATAAAATGAAGAAGTATGTTTTAAACGTACCTTTCGGCGGAAACGTTTGTTCAGCTTTTCAAACTCGCATGTGACTCGTTGCAATTCGTTCCGTGCACGACGCCATTCCTTGCTGTTCTCTCTATCCAACTGGGTTACCGTCCGGCGCCACTCCTCCAAACGGTCGGCCAACGGAGCAGCCAAACAATCCAGTAATTGACTGACAAAAGTAAACAAACAGAATGGGCAACAGGTGTATCTCGTGGAAGATCAGACAGGACAATTAACTCAGAAGCCGGCACTGAGTATGGATACTAATGCTTTATTCTGGTTGACCAACCTTGAATAAGCCAACCAGAAACATCGCACAACTCAAAGTCCATGACTAGACGTGCAAAGCAGAGATGGTGATTGATCGCGCTCAATGTTTGGCCAAGTTGTCTACTGGGTAACGAATTACGCGCGGTAACTAAAGTCACAAAGACGTTACCTTCCAGGTGACATTGTACTTTTACGTACGGGAATTAGGAAGTTTAATGCTAGACTTTAGATCAGGTGTATTGTAATAACTATATCTCGTCCCTTCCCCTTCTGTTGTTTTCTAGTTAGGGTTCATTATTCAATCTACGATTGTGTGGCCGTTAAGAAACGAACTAAGCCACTGGTTCATTGCTGCCTATGACAATGATTAACATCATGACTTCCGAAAAAAACGGTTAAATGATGTCACTGTCAGTCACCAGATTCACATTATTATGGGAGCGTCTTGTACTTTTCACCACGATCCAACGATGTAGTTTTGAAATGCTTTCACGACTATGGGCGTGAGTGAACTGACGAACAAAATTTCATTTCTAAAGTTTTACATTTTGTAGGATCCATCTGTCACTGATTATCCGACATCTGCCAACGTGATCTCCTTCTAGCAAAAAAGTGTCACACGTGCCCCGTGTCACAAAAATGTGGTTTATTATTCGCAGGTTACATTGAAGCCTTTGGAACATGGACCTCCGGAAAGTGTGCAAAGATGGTAAAGTACATGTCTCTACGGCTAAAGACGAGATTAGTTTACTCGGAACCGAAACTGTTCTTTGTTTCCTTATGAAAATTATACAGAAGTATACGAAAGTATACAGTATATATAGCTTCACAAGACTTCTCCATAAGAAAAACAGTTCAAGGTGAGCTAAGGATATTATGGCCGTCGCTTTCCTGATTCTACCTAATGACCTGTCAAAAATACGAACGTTTGTGTTCTAATTATGACATTTTGATGTATATTAGGTACCGATTGTTTTCCCCCGAAAATTACTGTGGCAGAGTTGAAAGGACTAGACATATTAGTGAGGAATTGGGTAATCCTATAAGCCTGGTCGCTGAGTTCGTGCTCCCGTTAGATTAAGAGAGGAAAGACCTCTAATGATATGTCGACGAACAGTAGAGTGACGTTCAACCAACTATTCTACAAGTGGGTTTGCATAACCCAATCGGAAATTTAAGGCCATTTTTACCCAACCCCACACAGTTTTATCCAAACAAAGACTGTATGCAACATGCATGTCAAACAGTGATTGTCTACCACTAGAAAAAAGAAGCAACAATCGTTTCTGTTAGAGTATCGTCTATCGCGTGATGCATCCACACCAAGAAGCAAAACTCTCTGGTCACTAGCAATGCTACTAATATCGCCGCATACTGTGACGCTAAACGGCCGGCACAAGATGACTTTAACAAA
Source organism: Paragonimus skrjabini miyazakii (assembly GCA_014338405.1). NCBI lineage: Eukaryota > Metazoa > Platyhelminthes > Trematoda > Plagiorchiida > Troglotrematidae > Paragonimus > Paragonimus skrjabini miyazakii. The sequence goes on along the minus strand of JTDE01000554.1, from coordinate 20,579 downwards.
CCATCGACATAAGTTTGGAATTTTAGTCTGCATATTGAACCTAAGTGCAAGATGCTATATCATGAATGATTGGAGAATGTGCTTGTGCTCAACTATGACAGCAATAGGTCAACGGTGGTCGAGAAATTTATTTACAAATTTAGTTGTGAGTAAAAAAAAATGTAATCATTTTAAACCGGAAGTCATCTACAACTTATCACAACTTCCACAATCGAGCGGACTTTCCTTGGCCGACTTTTTAAAAAAAAATCCATACATCTCAGCCCCAACCTTGTTAAAGCTGATCGATAGTGTCCAACCACGTTCCAAGCGGGATTCGAAAAGTGGTCCACTTGTCCGTAAGGGCAGCATGTGAACCACTGCACTGATGATCTTTCACTCTGCATAGCTGAATTCTTAGACCTAAACTCGAGTGTAGATTCGACGAAAACAGGTCAGAAGATTGATCTAAAAATGAAAACTGTTGGCAACCTGTAAGTGTACATTTTTGTTGGCAACAGTGATAGAACATGTAAGCCTGGATTGCATTTGCAAACTCTCATCAAGTGCGGTCTCAACATATTGTCAGCCTTTCACTACACAGCAGAATGCAGACAAATACAGTAGTACAGTTGTTCCGTAGGACTGTAGGACTTGCTCTGATCAAGTAGAAGACCGCCTTCCTATGTCTGCCGGTACCACTAAGGAAATGTGTGCGACAGGAGTCTCCACAGGACTTTTAAAACAGACAAATCTGGCGTGCCAATAGGCACGGTAACCACGTCCAATAAGTTCTGACGCCCTGGAAACATCGTCCGGATGTCGACTTATCGTCTATCTTATCTCGTAACTTCAAACGACCTGCGTCGGGATGAATAAGGCAGTTAGGTAGTTATTGTAAAGTGTGACCTCCAAGGGTGATGGTTTAGGTGTCAAAACCTGAATATGTAGGACGTCACAGGGTAGGTGGTTGACGGCTAAGCGACAATGCATACCAGTGGTTAGGCATACCACCATAAATCACGAGGAATCGAACTAACATCGTACTAACTGATTCCTAGAACGAATTCGCTTTTTCTCTGCCATATCGCGACGTCTATATCATATTTGGCTTACAATAGCCATAAGAATACATATGCATCGAATATTTTTACAGCAGAAAAACAAGCAAAATGAAAAGGCTGTAGATACGATTGTTTAAGCAAAATGCGTCAGTTATATCCTTAGTCACACAGATTAGGATGATACTTAAGCTGACAGCCAAAATTGTTTAACCACTAAACTCCAATCATATTTGGGCGGAGCAATGAGTGACAATGTGGCAGTTAGGCGTCAGTGAGAATCACTGATGTATTGCTGTCTATGACGGTGATGATGATGAACATAAAGCAACAACTGAACATCTAGATCATTTGGCGTGTTATACCCTAAACCAAGAAGTGAAGTTAACTGAGATTCATCGAATACAGTGAGATTCTTTAATGAAACAATGAGGATTCATTAACTAAGTTACACTGTCTGGTGGTTGCGTGAACAGTTGGCTAAAACGGAGTGTAACTGCTACGACAAAATGAACCCTCTAATGAAACATAAGGAAAGGACAGCAATGGCGCATTTCTCCCATTGTATGTATTTATTCGTTCATAACAGCTACAAACTTGACAGAAGATACTCTCACTCAAACCGCTGTTCATCGCAAGAGCGACGAGCGCTCATTATTTCAGGTGGAGTTCAACAGGACTACTCGATCTCCCCCGTCCTTTCCATCTATGCAATAGAAGCTATTTCGGAAGGAACATTCAGAGGTTTCGAAGACCTCGGAGTGCAGCTTATATCAAGTAATGAACTGATTGACATTGAGTATGCGAACGGAGTTTCTTCACATAGTTATTCTGCAAAGAACATGCAGACCATGTTGAATCGGTCAGATGTTATGACTGGTCTGTATGGCGTGCACTTTGCATCATCAAAGTATAAAGTGTTACTACCATATTGGGTTAGCACTGATCTCATATTTGTCTCGTAAACAGGCAGCTAGAGACTGTCGATCACTTCAACTGCTTGGATAATATTATTGCGTTCGTTTGCAATGGTGTTGGCTAGGTATTCAAGAGAATTAATAAAACACTCGCTAACCTTCTTCAATTGTTGCGTCAAACAGAGACCTACTTGTTAATTAAAAGCAAGGTTTACAATGCGTACTTGCACCTAGCTTTGCTCCACGGATAACAGACACAGCCCATTCCTGTGGAAGGTGCGTGCAGACTCTCGGTATTCGAGAAACGTCGTCTCTACCAGTTAGCCAGTATCGAATGAGCTGACTGCAAGACAAACGGGACGGTCCGTCGGAGCATTTTTTTGGAATGCAGAGGTACAGTCGCCTGCATACAGAAAGTCTAAGCCGAGTCCTGAGCATGTGATGGTGATCGGACATGACCTCAAACTCCGAGGTACTTCAACAAGCAGACTTGGACCAGACTGAGCCCATGTTGCTGCTCAGCAAGCTTTTTTGATAAGAGTAAGCAGGTAGGATCGTCGGATGGTGAATCACGAGAAAACCGCCATACCACTAGCCAAAAGCAGGTAAGCGAAATCCTGGTCGTCGGAAGCTGCGATGCAAAGATGTTATTTAAGTAAGCCACTCGCATTGTAATATTGGGCTTAGATCAAGGGTGGGTGTAGCTTTGAACTGGACCGCTTAAATGAATGTGATCCGAACAGACCGCCGAATAAGTAGCTCCATGGTTAGCATGTATGGCGTCTGTAAGCACCAAAGGTCGCAGTGAAGCGGTTACATGGTCTTGCGATGAATTAGACTGAAATTGTGTTGTCTGTCTCGGAACGTCATGGCGCTAATGTATCCGGAGTGAGCCCCCAATAAAGAGACGGCGAGTGCGTCACGTATACGTGAGTTAACTCCGGTACATATTTTTTATTCATATTAACCGACGACCCATATCGTTTGGTGAATCATTCACTCGCATTTTTAGAAACATCGGTTACAGCGGCCCTTTACATTTGTCATTCTTCAGCTTTTCGTTCGGCATCTCAATCGAAAGTTGAATTCAGTCATTTTCTTTAACAAACAACATTTGCTCGTATGCTAGGATTTCTTTTCATTCGTTTTTATAGTACTCGCCTACATATCTAGTTTAATGTATACCACTGGAAAGCCACTTCTGTTTCCGAGAGGCAGCGGTAGCAATTTTAGACAAGTCTACAGTCGGGCTAGCTACCACTGACCCGCTGGACGGAAAAGCCTCCACTCACATACTTTCCGGTCTTGTCCATTCGGTTTTAAAATCGATAACAAAACGGACGCCACAACCACACGCACAAATGGGTGAGTGATTACCATATAAAAACGAAACTCCGGTGTTCGAATAATGCGAGCGATCATTCATGAGAGTCATGATGGTGGTGTGATATATAGGACCAGCCGACTGGGCATGAAGGGCTTACTCACACCCTCCTGGTCTTATTCTATCAGGTTTACACTGGATACGCAATGTGTGAATGAAACCACAAGTGGTTCAGCGTACGCCACTTGTGGTCATGGTTAAGCGCAAGCGTCCTTTAGCTTCAGTAACTGTGATAGGCTAATCCCAACTGGGTTCAGCCAGCCATGGAAGATAGGGCACGTAAGCCTAAAGCAGTTGCTCTTTGAATCACAAATTCAAAAACATGTAACCAACTGTCGACAAAGGTTGCATTATCTGCATGCAGTCCCGGCAACTCTTTCATTTAGTGCCCAAAGGGTTTGGCGCTCTCGGTCGCCTTGATGCAACGGCTTGGTACTGCAACGAGCGCGAACATACCTGACAGTGTGAGTATGCTGGTGAACTCGCAATGAACAGTTCGCAAATAGGTAGTGAATCAGCAACAAGTATGAGTAATCTGATCACCCTAGCATGCTTCAGTTTATTCTACCATATCGCCTGGTCTTAGTTCAACCGTTCGTTTCTTTTGACAAAGATTTCACCCAATACTCCCAGTGTTCATTGCTCATGTTGGAAAATCTTTTTAAACTTTCGTCCTAACGAGGCACTTACATAGCATTATCAACATTTGCTACCGTTGTCGGTTTGAAAAGCCCAACGGGGAGAGATTAATCTCACGAAACTTGACCAAAGTTCCGAACCGAACATCATCCATAGTTGGCTGAATTGACAGGTTCAATCACAGATGCTCAGTATCGACATGAGATCAAGGACATGTCAACCGAAACGTGGGCTATCATCACAATTTTAAGAAGGCTTACACTAAGAACGAGGTTAATATGATTCTCGTATGTGCAGTCGTCCTGCGCATTTCGAAAAGCAGTAGAACCACACACAAAAACGCAATAAGTCGATAACAAAGAGACTATCGAGCTTTAATATGGTCAGATATATTTGTCAAGAAAGGACTACCTCGTTAGCGACTCTCATAAGAAGATATTCAAACGTTTTTGTGGAGATGAATAGGCTAACCAACCTGTTGAAAATCCTTAGGCGAGATTCGAGCCCACGTTCGCGCAAACAAAATCTTGTCATCGAACTGCCCAGTTCACGTAATCCACAGTTGCTGCTGTAGGCGGAATCGGCCACCTTCTGAAACGCTTCCAGAAAGCCGGCAATACACTGTATGACAGTTCTGAAATGAAAACCAGAGTCCTAAGAAAAGACGGTATTGAAGAGGTATAACAAGCTTCTGAACGGTTTTTAACATAACTCAATTCCGAACCAGGAGGTATGTCGAAAATCGAACCAATATGTTTGATAATAAAACTAGCTGGAGAGCCAAAACAAAGGAAGTACTAAAAATAAACATCTATAGCTCATTCCATCTGAGCGCGGCTAAGAAGGTTGAGCGAGTACGTTAACAACAACATGAACGGCGGTCTTATACCCGTGCTTAGACATGTATAATGAACACTGAAGACAAAAACCCGCATGTGTTGCACGCATGCCTCTATACTGGCGACCAACACAGAAACGGTCAGTTCGAACTAGGTACCAACTTTGTTGAGCGCCTAACTAATTACACACGGAGGGAGCTTCAACACCTGATATCAATCTGAACAGTGCTGCTTATTACGACTGCGCTGGCCTGAAAGTTCTATTAGGTACTCGCAGTATCCGATATGAAAACGATGACAAAAACAAGTGTTCATAATTGCTCTAAATGAGCGGATGCTCAACCAGTGGCACGATGGGTACGTCAAATATCTAAACAACAACACTTGTGGTAACTTTTGGTTCACAGTACTATGAAAAGGTAAAAATGAAAATGTTTAGTTTGACCGCTGCTCAACAGTTTTAGGCCACTCGTCATTCTTATTTGCTGTAAAAATTATGTGCGATGTAGAAAACTATTGTTTTGTGAGTAGAAGCAAGCGCAATAATCACCATCATAGACATGTAGAGACACTCTTGGTTTGCCACGTATTCAAACTATCTTGCTATTATTTTGACTGTTGACATTGTTGATATTGTTTGATCGCATGTCTGCATTTTCTAGTTTGTTCTTTTAGGGATCCGAAACACATTGAAGGCCGATCTTCAATGCACCCCGGC
>JTDE01000554.1:0-12294 GCA_014338405.1 Paragonimus skrjabini miyazakii | reverse complement strand
TTTCCATTTTTATCACCTTTTTGATCTTGTGTTCGTACCTGAATTTTGTATAGTGTTTAGATCCACTACAGTAGTAAGGTACGGTCTTATAAGCATACACCAGAGTTATTTTTTATAGTTGTGGTACTGCTGTCTGCCGTATAGGGAGGAAGGGGGCGAGAAAGAGTACCCTCAAATAATCATCATCATCATAGTAGCCATGAGCCTAACCAAAAGGTGGTGTGGCTCGGGCCGCGGCTCACCTCAACAGTGACGTGGAATATCCTAGAATAAAACGTTACCAAGGAGGCTGAAAATAAATAAAAGAAGATTAAGCGGAAGAACTAGAAATGGTATGGATACACGTACGCCATTGACTGCGACATACCGCCATCTCGGATAGCGTCTCTAACCAGCGGTTGGGTGATCACGAGGACCTCATCCAGGCAGGCGACACCTACCCACTTTGCTCAATGAAGCGGTCAAGGTCTTCATATTTCGTGACCAAGCTGTTGTTTGACCACCACGTGGTTTGACCCAACTGTTGGTGGTCTCAGTATATAATATCCGGTACGGTAAACGATCAGATGACATACGGAGTGCGTGACCTAACCATCGCAAGCTGTGCAACGTCACTAGTTGACCAATTGATCGCGCATCCCGAGCGTTACGGAATACGCGTCGGCAAATGGCCACGTTGCTCACGCGATCAGCCCACTTGATATGGGCCAATTGGCGGAGACAATGATGGCGAAACACAGTCAGCCTGTTGATATCTTCCTTGTGAACAGGTCACGTTTCCGAACCAAACAGCAAAATGGAACGCACACAGACATTATATACACTTTCATACAGCGACAACGGGACGTCTTTTCGATGCCACAGATGACGCAGTTTGACAAAGACGACTCGTGCCTTTGCTATCCTCGTTGATATCTCATCAGCAATATTACAGGCTGATGAGATAGTGCTACCCAAACAAAGAGCATTACGACCGTCAAATGGTTGACCGTGACCGCCAGCGTATTATACAGTACGAGCGGAAAACATCTGGTATCACCCGAAAGCCTGAAACAGCCTCAAATAAATCCACTGCGTGCAGCGGTGCTCAGAATCAGACAGTAATGTCTTATTCACTGCTCCGTCTGTGTTAGGCAAAGCCTACATTGCCAAGTGAGTCAGACTCTTGAGTCAATGGTTCCGGGTAGGGTACCTCAAGAAAACCCTATATCCTGTTGTCTCGCAGATCAGACTTTTGAGTAGGAGACTCGAGGTGGGGTCCCTCAAGTCAACCCCCTTCCGCAGCATAAACGACAGGGAAGTATCGGGAGTCATTGTTCACCTGACAGTGATAGTATTCAGTCATCATGATTTCTCCTTCAATTATATGCTTATGTATCCTGTCTTCCACGTGCCTTTGGGTGATAATTGTCTTCTACAGCCAAGACAACTGGTGAACATTGGAACCTTCAATGTTCGCACTCTCCGACAAGTCGATTAGCAAACTGCTCTGACAAGCACTCTCTCAAGTCTGGAGCTTGATGTGTGCCGCGTGTTGGAAAAGCTAATCAACGATTCTAGCACTGTTATCCACTAGTGCTTACCTTTAGATAACTATCGATCGAAGCGCTCCTCTCTCAGGGTCTGTGGTGATGCCGAAGTTGGGTCTCGTGGTCAATCTTGGGTGGTAATTGCACTGCGTTCCACAGACGTACAATGTTTGTTCGATTGGATCCCGGTGACCAGTTGCTTGTGCGCTATCAGACTCAATATATCGATAAAAGTCTGTCGACGCAAATCACGAAGGTGTTGTGTATTCACTATGTCGGCGTATGCACCAACGGAAAGCTGCTCGTATGTTACCAAAGATGTGTTCTATGACGCCCACGTTGATCTTCTGAGGCAGACTAAACACTCAGATATTACCATACTAGCAGGCGATTTTAATGCTCAGCCTGGTCGTCTTTCTCCGGATGAGAAGCGACTGGGAGGTATATGTTGCCCGGGCACAACGCACCGATAATGGTGAGAAACTGCTACAGCTGTGTGCATCCCACGGTCTCTATAGTTCGAGCACCGCATTTCAACACAGAAAGAAGCACTGTGTTACATGGAGACCTCCGTGTGTTTCTCACTCGTGGACACAGTTGGATCACAAAACAGTCAGTTACAGGTGGCACCACTCTTGTAAAAACAGTCGTGCCTTTTGGAGCAACCACTTGGGCTCGTATCATGTTGTTCTGAGTGCCTTTTTTATTGTGTCATTTGCCCAGAGGGCACACACTCGTAACTGCAAGATACGTAACTAGCATTCGAGCGAGGAGAGTGTGAGGAACGCCCACCATGAAGCATTGGTGAACAAACTGCCCAGTTCTAGGCGGAAGAGATAACCTAAGGAACATGAAGAACGAATTACAGCAGCTATGAAAGCTTGCCGTTAAGAGGCATGTTCTGAAGGAGATACTCAGTGGCGACATAACTGGATTTCCGTCGCGTCGATAGATTTCATGAACAAGCGTCGCTCAATCCCACCTGGTTCTGAATATTATGATGACCGTCGAGTACTTGAACACGAGCTGACTAAAAGCTTGCGCAAAGACCGTGAGCATTGCTTGGTCGAACAATTGAAAGTGGTGGATAAAGCCTTTCTATCTGGGAATAACAGAAAGCTTTATCCCTGATGTGTGGTTGTATTGATCGTCGAGTCCGTGTAAGTGAGAAGACATGTGAAAAAGATGGTTCATTTATTACCAGCCAATCGCGTCGACTTGACAGTTAAGCTGAACATTTTGAAGAACAATTCAGATGACCTCAACCAGATAATGTGGACGACAGGACCCGAATGGCCAGTTATTGCGTTCCAGACGACCCTCCGTTGGAAGCAGAAGTGGTCCTGGAGCTCAAGTTATTGAAGCGTGACAGGACTCCTGGACCAGATCTCCTCTCCCCTTCGCTTTTCCAGGATGGTGAGAAGAGGTTGGTATCAGAGCTGACGAAACTCCTCCAGACGATTTCGGAGACTGAAGAGGTACCTCGTGATTGGTGATTATCAACAGTAGTTTTCGTGTTCAAAAAGAGAGCACGCAGTCTATGTGACAACCATAGAGGCATACGTTTGGTGTCTGTTGCGTCCAATTCACTCACTGGCCTCATTTTACGTCGGCTCATTAAGCCCAGAGAAAGTCAGATACGTGAAGAACAGGCAGGATTCCAATCCGGTCGAGGGTCCGTCGATCATATTTTTACCTTACAACGTACCTTGGAGCATTGGCACTTTCACAGGCAGCCAACGATCGTTGTCTTTTCAGAACCGAAGGCTGCTTTTGATTCAGTTGCTCATAACGTTCTCTGGGGCTGTCTCATTCGCAAGGGAGTACCAGGATAGCACGTGAATCAATGGAGATCACTGTATGCAGGGTTAGGGTTTATGAACAAGTGTCTCGAACGTTCATCACTTCCAGTAGTGTTCGTCAAGGGGGCCCGATTTCCCCAATCTTGTTCGATTTTCTCACGGAAGACGCTCTGGAAAGTGCGCACGACGAGTACAGTGAGCTTGGTGTTGAGCTTCTACCTGGCACCGACCTGGAGTATGCGGATGAAATCGTCTTACTTAGCCCTTCTGCCGAAATCATACACATTGTAGTGAACAAGGTGAGTGACCGGGTTGGTTTGTATGGAACACGCTTTGCACCTTCAAAGTGCAGTGCTGTTTCAGGACAGGAGCGTTCCCACTCCTACCTTCTTCATTGTAGGTAATACGCTTGGGGTTGTGGATAGTTCCACATACTCGTCAGCCTGTAATATTGCTGATGAGATATCAGCAAGGATAACAGAGTCATGACTTGCCTTTGCCAGCCTGCGTCATATGTGGCATCGGAAAGATATCCGGTTGTCGTTGAAATGAAAGGTATATTATGTTTGCGTACGTTCTGTTTTGCCCTATGGTTCGGGAACACGGCCTGCTCGTAACGAAGATATCAACAGACTTGTGGTTGACCATCGCCGTGTCCAAAAATTAGCCCAGATTCAATGAAATGATCGCCTGAACAAAACAGCCGTTCACCGGCACGTGTTGCGGAACGCTCGGGATGCACGATCAATTGGTCAACTACTCACTTGCATAGCCTGAGATGGTTGGGCCACGTACTTTGTATGCCATCTCAGCGTTTACCGCACTGGGTATTATATACCTGAACCACGAACAGTTGGGTGAAACCCCGTGGTGATCAAGCAACAACGTAGTCACGTAATATGAAGACTCTGACTGCTCCGCTGATCAAAGTGGGTAAGTGCCGCCTGCCTGCATGGGGTCTCCGTGATCACTCAAATCACTGATTAGAAACACTATCCTAAATGACAGTGTGCTGCAGTCAAAAGCATACCTGCGTCCACATTATTTCCAGTTCTTCCGTTTGGTCTCCTATTAATAACTTTCAACCTCCTTAGTATCATTTTTTTCTAGGCCATTTCACATCACTTTTGAGACGAGCCGCGGCCCAATCCACAGTATATTCAGGTCAGGTTCTTGGCTGCTATGATGACGATGAAACGCTTCCGTCTTACAAACGTAACAACCAATCCAACACCTGAGGGTAAAATAGTTAGATCAGTTATGACACGCACACACTCAACACAAAATGGACAAAAAACGTCTGCAAAAACTTTCATTCGAATGCAAGAGTAATAAGGCTGAAGTTATGATAGGTAACAACCGGTACGATTTCGTTGAGTGATACCTCGTGCGGTCGCCGGTGTTGTCCGCAATCCGCCCGCTGTGGGCCTCCGTATATACCTTACCGCCGCTTTGAGGTATTCGACCGAATGTCGAAATACTCACGCCCCTGACTTGGCCATCCGTCACAATGCCATGGATTTGCTAGGTTACGAATTTCGTCTCGCGTAATTACTCGCAATCTTTAGTAGACTTGTCTGGGTAACAGATTTTCCATCACACAGCGCTCGCGGCAACAGAACGCACACTCATTGTGAACACATCCCTTCTTGTTGGGACAGTGCTCATAAAGGTTTTTGTGCCGTGGATGATTCGTCGAGCCTTTGGTAGGCTGATGGAAGCTACGTTCTGTAAGCTCGTCACTGTGTTGGTGAGATCCCACCTCAAATATTGTGTTCAAGATAACCAGCCATGTCTAATGCGTGATAAAATAGCACTGCAGAGAGGACAATTGCCTTGTGCAAGGTTTGAAGGACCTGCCATACTAAAAAATACCTTACAAACTGGGCGTACCTTCACAGTTTTATCGACGTCTACGGAATGAACTGACCATCATCTACCGTGTACTAACCCGCTGTACTGATCTTGACTAACCTGGTGTATTTGTGTCGGCACGGCTGCAGGCTCTCCATGGACACCCTCTAAATTTAAACAAACCTTGGTCTGACCACCTGAGAGCTGAGTCCCACTTATCACGGCGCGTCACAGACTTCTGGAATATTTTTCCAGAGAAATGTGGTGTTTTCGCAACCAGCCGGAGATCAAGTGCGTGAGCCTGATGCTCTCGGAATACAACTTAATAGTTTACCACACGCCCAGTACTCCTTGTCTCATGGTTTGTAGTGTATACAAAGTTCTTATCATCTGTCTGTTTGCACGCTTTCACTGGGGGCTCTTTCAATGCACCTAACCGTATACACTGTTCCTTCCATTTTTATCGCATAACTAATAAAGCGGAGCTGATCTGTGGCCCACGTGGGTATTACAGGCTGAGTTGTAGTCAGATTCATGAGTACAAGCCATGTTGACTCTGTTTTGCCTGACTGTATCCAACTCTTTTGATTTCAAGGACGTCTATCTGTGGCAACAACTATGGGGGATAGTCCAAAGTTCCGGTTCTGCCTGATTCTGAACCTGCAGAAGACAAGACGACGTAACGGGGCACCTAAACCACATGTGGTTACTTTAAACGTTCATTAGCTTAAAGTTTGCATCTTGTTATCAGTAATCAATACTTACGAAATACGTGGGCACACGGAGACGACTAATCATTTTTTTGGAAGCAATTGGTATAGTTCTTGGAATAAATCTTTCATTTATGGGAGGACACTAAGGGAAACTCAAGGGATAATTGACCGTCCCACCGTGCTGACTGGGTAACCGTGTCAACGTTGGTAAATGCTAAAATCAAAAGGATACTGTAATACAACTGAACACAAGCAACTGCTAAACTTTCGGTGATCCTTTCCTACGACCAACCTCCACATATTAACAGCAGACGCTAGTCACTGGAAAGAACCGTCACTTCCTCCCTAAAACCGAGATCGCCCACAACCTAAGCGACCTCTGGGCCCATAGAGGGCTCACGCGAGTATGGTACTAGGAAACGGATATTCCGTTCACCACCCTACGGTACGCCCATGCAACTCAAGACTAGTCCGCTTCACGGATTTCACAGATCCAAAAACGTCTCCGACTTGTTATTGACTCGCTTCTGGGTGGCACGGAACGAGGACTTCGGCCAGAAACAATTATGAGTTGACGAGGATCGTTGCGAAGGCGTCAAACCACAGCATTAACACAAAGTTGGTGAGTGAATAGATAAAAAGAGGAAATTGTATGATGTAAGGATCCATTTGTCTATGTTAGGCAACCGCAAGCGGGCCCAATGCTTACCGATAGAACACACAGAAAGATACTCAACAGGCACGGTACACAAAACAGATACGCCACAACATGCGATCCGTACTGATTGGTGTGGTTCCCTCAACACTGATTGTCTTTCCCATGGGGAATCGTTTAGTGGAGCCGGCGGACTGAAAATATGTTGGGTTTCCCTGAAATATTTGTTCAGTTTCATCTTAATTACGTCAAGATTTGGTGCTGAAATGACCTCTTCTGACAGGTTGTTCCAGAAGGGGACCACTCGGAGCGCAAACGAATGACGTCGGCAGAATAAACGGCAGCGTTGATGTTGCAGACAGAAACTATGACCTCTTGAACTTTCGTGTTCAGTTATGAATAGGATAGATGAACAAAGGTGATTGGAGTCGGTAAACATTTTGTAGATTAGTCAGGTATTTCTTCTCATCCGTCGAAACTCTAGATTAAACAGATTCACACTTTGAAGTTTGTTCTGATAACTCAGTTGCCGAAAGTTCTTCACTCGCTTTGTAGTACTGCGCTGAACTTGTTCAAGTAATAAGACATCCTTACAGAGATAAGGAGAACATTGTTGAATATTTACTTCTAGGAAAGGGCGGACTGGGGTAGAATAAATGGGAACGGAGTTTGCCGCGGTTAGGCAGCATATTCTACGGTTAGTAACTTTGAAGACATAAGCAGCTTTGCATGCCATCATCTTGAAGTTGACCGAGAGACTTAGATCCCGAGTGACAATCGACCCTAAGTCTTTCTCTTGTTTAGATACACGAAGTCTAATATTATCAAGGTGGTATGAGGTTTCACTGTTGTGATGAAGCTTCAGGACCTTAAATTTCGACGCATTTAGCGGTATTTTGTTCAACCTACAGCAATTGCACAGTGTGTCCAGATCTGATTGTAGGCTGGATTTATCGAAAGGGTCGAAAATGATTTCAAAATTTGTGTCACCTGCGTACAACAGAATGCATGAAGATAAAAGCGACGTTATTTCACTGACATATAGGATGAAAAATAACGGTCCTAAAATTGACCCTTGCGGCACCCAAGGGGAGGCGAAAATAAACCGGAACGAAATTAAAGTGCGATCACTGCAACCGACAGGCACTTAGGGGCTGAGGTTCTCAACCAACCCAGGCACATTAGTGAAAACTAGGTCTGAACTGCACAGTGCAAAACCCTGGCGTTGTCTGGTGGAATCTAGCATATTTTCAAATAACCCTAATTCAATAATGGTTTATAGAAACGACGCTGCAGGAGAGTCTCGACTGGAGTGCGAGTCTAAAGCCTTAAAATACGGCTGATTAAAATTGCCTGGTATTAAAATAAAACCTGAAATCAATTCGACGACTGTATGAAGCAGCGGCTAGATTGCCCTCGTACAGTGTCATTTGCGGGCGAGAGCAAGTTTTTGAAGAGAACTCGTTCAGGGAGATCACTACCTGTTAAGACGCTAACTGTCGGTTCTAGAGTTGGGATTGAAGGTAACGACCTACCCGTTTCCCATTTTTCTAGGAAGCGTTCTGTGACCCCGAATCAATCTGAAGAAAGATTTAGGCATTTGGTTGTCGTCTAACTCAACATTCGCGTATCATCATAAGATGGTGGCAAAAAAGGAATTTGCCGGTCTTAGGATGAATAGGCGCACTTTCCCCCGCATACACAAGAGAACGTTTCAAATGCTTTACGGGGTTTATATAAGACCGCTTCACGAGTATGCTAACCAGGTCATGTATCCCGGCTTGAGGAAAAACATATTAGCTGTTGAACATATCCAGTGCGTGGCTACCAAACTAGTCACGGGCATAAGAAATGTTGTGTACGAGTCCCGACTTGAAATTCTCTATCTATATCCAATTGAATTTCGACGACTCCCGGTGATTTAATTCTCACATACTCCTTTCTTAGAGTAGGTCTCATTGAACAATTCTTTGTCATAGCTAATGATGACAGCCAGCGAGGAAATAACGTGAAGCTTTTCAGGCTTTGTCGTCGGACCTCTATAAGTTAACGGGTTTTTTTTCTTATAGGGTTATTAACTGTCGGAACAGCCTCCCTTCGGAGATCGTTCTCATTTACCTAAAAGCCCATTGTGCAAGTAATTTTACTCTGTCCTGTGGTTATTGTAATCCCCAAAAGTGGTGTAACACCTTACTGTCACTGTCTGCCCTTCAGGTGAACCGAACCCCCACTTCACATTGAGGAAGCAAAACCGACTGCATCTGGGAAACGTGGGCCGTTGCCTCGAATCCGTGCATCAGTCGCTGAATCTCCAGGTACGTTCGACTAGTGATAGTGCCATGCGTTCAGAACCATACTGGACGTCAGTCGTAAAAACTTCAACTATCAGCAGTTTTGTTGCGTCTGGGTGAGTAGGGTAGCTAGGTCTCGATATTCGGATTACACCAGCACCGATATTCCTCAGGAAGAGCTTATCTCCAATGAATAATAACTGAGAGAGGTCATCAGTTAGTGACAATATTAGACTGGACGACTCTGGCACTCCATATATGATTAGACTTCGGTCGGAGTTGCCAAAGCGATTCTCTAACTCCTTTTTTATTCTTTCTAGGTATGAAAGGTCTGGTTTTAGGCGTACACGCACCATACCAGTGTAGCGTTTGTAACGTATTTTCTATTTTAATTCCCATCATTATTCACACTTTTCACTCTCCTCAACCTCACATGTACAGCTGACGCTTAAACCAAGTAAATCGAACTAATCAATGATCTGCAGTGACCAGCGATCGTGTGGCTTCTCTAAGGATCCCGGCTACAACCGTGTTTCCCCGCTTGTCTGTTTTGTAAGCATGATTCTGTGTACGCCTGCAATAGGAGGCCTGATTTGAACTCGGTGCCAATTTCTTCAGTCGTGCAACTAATTGCACGCAGCGAATGCTCGTCCCTTTCCTAACGACTCATCTACTATTCTATTCTTCAAGGTCGTTTCACCCGTACCTTTTCGAGCGTTGTTTAATGCACTCGAAGGTTCCACGCACTCATCGCCTGGCGCGCTTCTGAGTGCTGCCGAGTGGATCGTGGCCCATCTCGCGCTTCCTTTCTTCTTCTTCTTCTTCTTCTTCTTCTTCTTCGTTGCTGCCGTTGGTCCCAGACTAGGCTAGAGCAAACTACTTATCATATTTCCAAACAGTGCTGGAAATATACGGTCTGTTTCAAAACCTCACTTTATTCTCTAGTTCGATGCCTGTTGGGACTGCGTTTCGATTACTCTTCAGGAAAGGCGTTTTCAATGGTTAGTGGACGAGGGTCAAGTGTATACCCACTCGTCTACTACAAATCAGTAAATATAAAACACACTTCTCGGGTAGTGAGCCTTGCGTTCTCTCTGCGTTCAGTGTGTCTCTGGTGCACAGAATTTTGGAGAGCTAGGGGTTAGCGGAATCAACCGTCTATTACGGCAAATTTCCTTGTTTATCTGTCGTCGGAGCTATCTCAGTTGTGGCCTCCAATATTACTTAGGAACAACTCGACGGATTGTGTGCATTGTATACTGCATTCGGTGCCATTGTGAGTCAATCACTTTTATTTTCATCACCTCTTGATCTCGTATTCACCGTTGAATTGTATATAACCTTTAGATCAACCCAGCCAGCACATAGGACGCTCATAGGACGGTCGACCGCCCCTCGAGTGTCCTATGACAGTCCCATTTGGGGGGGAATTATTAATTCGTCTCATACACAACGTACAAGAAAGATATCCAATAAATAACGTCTAAATAGTGTTTGTTACCGCCGCCGTGGCTATAAAGTCGATAAACTTTGTGTAGTTAACTACACTAGAACCCCGAAGTGGATGTGCCCCTGAGTAGTCAACAAAACCTTTTTTGATTTTTTTTGAGGATCCCAAAAAAACAAGATAAGACAGACTAAACAGAAACATCAACAGTTCACTAACCTTAAGGCCGCATTTAACTTCATCGTTTTAGAAACCATGTCCTCCCATAGCGTGAGAGTATTCTAAAAAGATGAAATATAAAGTTAACTAATCTTAAGAACCTTTAAATTGGCCAGCTGATAAGTGAAACTAAAGGACACAGGAACACCCTTCGGGTTGGGGTCACATTTCATGTTTACCATGAAAAATTTCGTAATAACGCTTCAAAGAGTAATGTATTTTTGGTACATTAAAAGCAATTCAGCGATTGATGCCCAGGTTTGAGTTAGAGGCTCAAAATACCCGGATTCATTCGGTATTTTTCCTTAGTGTCAACTGAGGCTCTGTTCAGTCCAGTTCAGTTCACGAGACGTGGCGGCTAGCAGTCTGGTAGTTCAGTTTTTTCATTGTTCATTGTTAACTGATAGAAAGCAGGAGTCGCCGACTGTGTTGGCCTCTCCACTGAGCGTCTCGACACCGGAGTAAGCAAGGTTAACCATCCTCCTTCTTCCAGCGCGCCATCATATGTTCATCTATGAGTCGCTTGAAGACCACATCATTGGATGATAGCACCCCATGCGCTGGTAGCGCATTCCACTATTGACGACCAGTCGTGACTGTCGAATTACGGCAGGAAGTCATCCCGATCGTTGTTTGAGAATCGTGAGTGGATGACCCCGGAATCTGTGCTCGTTTCGGAGGAAATAGTCCGCTCTGAGCTCCTCACCCATGTCACCTCGCGAAATGCGGCGTATCACAATAAGGTCACCGCGGAGCCGCTGTAACTCTGAGGGTACGTGTTCAGGTGATCTAGCCAACGGTTATAGGAGAGGCCCCTCGTCCCAACAACCATGCATATGGCTGCTCTCTGTACTCTTTCAAGTTGAGATACCTCACTTTGTGTACAGGGAAACACTGCGGCATGGCCGTACTCTAGACTCGGACGCACAGGAGATGAGAAGAGTAAGCAAAAGGCCTCCTTAGACACTTTAGCAAAAAATCGACGGATAGCCCCAAGCACTCTCTTGGCTTGAACACAAGGTTGTGTTTTGTGAGCCTGCGTTTTGTTGTCCAGCTGCAAGGACTGGATATAACTGTGTACAAGATCTATCATGCTGGAGAAATAATAAGTTTCGAAATTGAGGGATGTTTCGAATGGTGAAGTTGGTAACTTTGATTAGTTCGAAGTGTATATGGTGTTGCATAATGTGGTATAGGTTCAC
This sequence comes from Paragonimus skrjabini miyazakii, assembly GCA_014338405.1. Lineage (NCBI taxonomy): Eukaryota > Metazoa > Platyhelminthes > Trematoda > Plagiorchiida > Troglotrematidae > Paragonimus > Paragonimus skrjabini miyazakii. The sequence continues at coordinate 582 of JTDE01000554.1, read as the reverse complement.
CCTCAGGTGTTATTAGATGAGATCAGATGTTTAGATGTTATTAGGTCCGTTTTCAAAGATGTCGTCTTCAGGTAGGCAGAGTTTGAAAATAGACATGACGTTCCTTATGTCAGGAAAGTTTCTGAGCTTCCTTTGAATTGATGTACATTCTTACTGGCTCTAATTGCATGTGGGAGTTTGTTCCAAATGTAGGTATATTTCACTAGGAAAAAATTTGAACGCAGTTTTTTACGAGATTTAAGAGCCGTCAAGGTGAACTCTTTGTTCCTGATGCTGTATTTGGAGCTATGCTGGAGGTGAATCGCGAGTTTGACAGTAAATTTATTGCCATAAACTAGATTATACATGAGTGCAGGGTTCAGCTTGAGACGCCGTAGCCAAAGAGGGTCTATTTCAAGCGTCTGGCAACGTTCTCTGTAGTTAAGAGAAGACGGATAACAAACTAAACCTTTCGTGAAGGTGCGTTGGAGACTTTCCAGAGCTAACCTATCAGACTTGCGTGGGTGACTATATATGAACGTGCAGTACTCAAGTTGGGGTCGTACGCACAGCTTATAAAGGTGTAGTCGAGCTGCAGGAAGG
>JTDE01000553.1:224427-240277 GCA_014338405.1 Paragonimus skrjabini miyazakii | reverse complement strand
ATCACGTACTGAGATCAGTCAGCCTAAGTGTTATCAAGTTGCTTACATGTGTACGTATACGGGCCTTTGCTTAGTTGAAAATACTCAAATTAACAAAGGTGATTGGATTTCAAGTAGTATACTTCCCTACAGCGGTTGTTTGTACTTCGCATCGCTACCAACACCACGGAAAAACTTGTCAACATTTGCAGAGTTTTAAACCGTTTGCACACACATGCACTAGTCAGCTATATAGGTACACATACACACCTATCAGACTGCCCTGGGTTGATATGGATCACGTTTGAAATGTAATTTAACCTGCTTCCACATAAGTGAACAGGTTACTTCCAGTCTGGATGATAACAGTCGGTCCTCCACACAAAACCGTCACCGTTTGCATGCCTGCACGCACACACATACATGAGATGGTGCAGGCCCACTTTTTTTCGTTTGCGTGTCTTTGTGTTGTTCTACACGTTCTCAACTTGCCGATTAGCTAACCCGACCTTCACTTTCAGCGGAGCACACTGCGTAATGTGAACCATGTGTAGACGCATGTTGCGACCTACGCCTCAACACAAACCATAGAGTTATCGATTGCGATCACAGTCGACCCGGCTGTGCACGGTGGCGGCGATGTCGTCTGGTGTCGGTTGCATCCGAATCACGTGACCCAGGCAGCCTTTGAACTTGTGAACGTGCAGGTATCACAGTTCGCACGTGTGCGTATGCGCGTGCGAACTATGTGTTTGGGATGGTGTAGTTTACACACACAGGCGTGCGGTGTTCCATCTCGGTTAAATGTCATCAAATTGGGCCTCCTATGTGCACATGTGGTTCAGTGTGCATGTATGCGCATGCGAACTGAACCGCTGCCAATTACCGTACTATACGAACTTGGGCTTGCGTAAGCAAATAGGCAACCAGTTACTGACATCCATGCTTAGGTTAGTGAAACTGGTTCCATCGAAGGTTTCTCAGGTTACCGTCGTTTCCAAGTTGATCCACTGGGAAGCCTAGTCTCACGTGATGTTCCATCAATTCTGTTTTAAAGATTTTCTTGCGGTTGGGTCATCGCTGTTTCTCTTATACTCGGTACATCGAATAGCAACAATTAGCCGACTTGGTGCGGTCTTCGTTGTACTCTGAAGCGAACAGGGAATTTGTGTATGCTCGACGGTTCCAAATAGCTCAGTGACAGTTGGAAGTAACACTCCCATTTGAGCAGCTGTGGTTACTGTGGGGACTCGAAGTATTCGACATGGTAGACAGCAAAAGCTTCGAAACCATTCGATAATAGATTATTGATCAGTTTTCGACCTTTTCCTTAATACATTTTTACAAATCAGTCCATTTTATGTGAATGTTTTAGTTTGAGAATATGTGTGTTTAAGTCGACTTGTTAATCAGAATGGCAAACGTTTGTTACATTGTAATCATTTACGCTCCCATCACATCTTGAAGACAAAACAATTAATCGGGAATGTACCAGGGAACTTATAATACGGCGAAGGTCCCGTCACTAATCCAAATTTAACCCATACTAAAAGGTAACCCCAACAACTAGCCAATTCTATTGCGGTTTATTAAATAAAACGCAAGAATGGATAAGAGATTTTAAGCTCACATGTTTGTTCAAAAACCGTTCACTCTTGTCTCAGTCTGTGATGGAAATGTGTTTCTTGGTTTCACAAGACAGTGGTATCTCCCAAACATGCGTATGGTTCTATAAATAGATGTCAATGCTGTTCGAAGAATACTTTCGTATCAGTGCCCAATTTTTACCTTATCTTACGTACGCACAAGGGTTATCCGTATTGTTACACTCCATAATTGTCATCATCATAAAACCACAAAGTGGCAGCGGACTATGGAAACCCCAACTACTCGGATGAGAAACCTTGATAGGTGTTTTCTAACAATCTTGAAAGTGTTCAGCCACCCGAATAACTTTCTTGAACCTCTATCCGTTTATTCACTTTGCCGTCTCTCTTAATTAGTCCCATTTTTCGCAGTGGTCTTTCTCAGAGATGTTTTCTTTTGGAATATGTCTAGTCACTTTGGCGGTGAACCAGTTGTTAGTGTTAGGACACCAACTGATCGGCCTCGTGTTATGAGGAGGATCGATCGTGCTATACTACTCGCACTAGTGCTATTCAGTAGTGAGCGCCAGAACACATATTTTGACAATGAAGTAATCGCAGGAAAAATACCAGAAGGAACATCGGAGTGCAGCATAGTATCAAATTGTTCTTGGTACTTAAGCGAACGTAAAGGAACTGAGCAATGGCATCTGTAGCAACCGTGACCGTTTGGGCCCAATACCGTATGCAACTGTGTGTTTTTGTTTCTTGTCTTATTGAAACGCATAACCCACCTGTTGCTTTCCTGAAGAGAGAATTATTGTGCCATCCACGTTCTTGGCTCACAACACTCGTAGTTGTATTTTGTTTTCCATTATGTTTGCTCCGGCATCCGGGTAGCGTCTGCCGATAGTGCCAAAACTGAACTAAGTTTCCGGATGAACAAACCTACCTTAAACCTTGAACACTGTTAATCGATTACAAAACTCGGTCACAACAAATTGACAACCCTGTTTTACATGTGAATCAACTGTTACGCAGACCGTCCAACATAATTAGGTTTGGAATAAGCTCCTGTTTCATTGATCTCCATTGTCTAAAATGACAGTTATCTGAGACTACTCGGCAACCCAATTACAGAATGTTTCATTGATATTTTTGAAGAATGGTTTGCCCACTAAAATAGTATGTTACGACGTGGACCTGTCGCCTTCAGCTATGTTGCAAAACAATTTTTTGGGGGAGTAAGTGAGTTTACATATGTTCCTGATATATTGCTACGCCCTACTTTTACCAGAACCAATATGGAGGATCCATAAGTTTATTACAAAGTTTCATTATATAATGATTCAATCATTCGCGGACTAGGTGAATAATATCGGACGCATGAAACATAGTGGAAGTTTGACAACCATCGTAAACTAAGCATTTTTGTTGGGTGATTAGTTATTGACAGTTATTGGGTTATACCACTATCGGGTTGATGATAGGACTTAAGTAATTTCACTTAGAGTCAATCCTTCAAAAACCCGACTCAACTTACATCACTGTATGGCTAGCCCAACGCGCAGAAACAATAAATAGAACGCTAGAGTCAGATATCCTTTCTGCCCGCAGTGGTTGTGCTCATGGTCAGTGGCACCTCCACCTCGCGGACCGGTATATCAACTGAGGGGACACGGTTATGAAATGTAAATAATCGACCGACAGGAGTACCCTCGAATTTTATTCAGGCTAGCACAGTTATTCCATCACATTTACGGAATGAGTCATCCAACACGCGTTAGTGCTCTGCTACGACCGGGCCTTCCATTCTCAGCCAGGTCAGCATGTGTCTGCAATCCGGTACACATTTCGATTTACGCAGAACCATTGAGATCCAATCGCAACCACGTTAAGGGAACCATTGGTACAAAACATACGAAAAAAGTGAGGGCCAGTTAATAAATGAGTCGTAGATGTGCACGGATAACACGTTTTGAGAAGTACGACACTTCCGGGCCTCCCCATAGAAGTGGTCAACTTAGAGCAACCCTTGAAAATACCTACCCTCCTTATCGTTCGATCTCCGAGTCCGTCTAGTAAGACAGCGCAAATTGATTCTCGATTTATCTGAACAGATGGTTTAACTGTATATCACACCTTATCCTATCTATTTCTCTTTTTCTGTGCCTCTCCTTTAGAAGTAATATACTCTAGCCCCGTCACAATGTACATCGGGACAACGAAACTTCACTAAACTAACGACAACATAGCCGCAGGCAAGAGAATTTCACTCAGTCGTTCTCAGAAAGCACAAACTTTTCCTGATAATGGTCATTTTAGACCGACAACTATCATGAGTTTCTGATCGTGCTATCCACGAGAGTACAGTTTTACTGTCAAAGTTCAGTACAATTCTCGTTCAACTTCGTCTCATTGCTGCACGTCACACAACAATGGTTTGTCAAAATTGGTTACGTTTGATTGTCATCAATACACAAAGTTCAAAGTGCACCAAAAGCCAGACATGCCCGGACCTTGTTGCTCACAGACTGTATAGGTATAGTGGTGTTATTGCGTCTGGTCTGGGTCAGTTTATGTGTGCCTGATGGGCTAATTATGCAGGTCTGTTTGAACGTTGAGGACAACCTCAAAAATCCAGCATCAACTTTTTATACACATGTTTGACTGGTTGACTTTTTTCCGGAGAGGAGCTTGGTCATACAATAATGTCGACAGCTATTCGACGGTCATTGATACTATCTGATTCGTTACAGTAGTTTGGTTGTTTATTTAATGTTGTTCTGCAGTTCTTGCTGCCTTAGCTGAGAGAATAATCATGACACCGGTTCGACATGATCTTAGGATTACGTCTCACTACAAAGACACTTCTACTCCATCGGTAGCATAGTATACAACCTCATGAGTGTAATAGTTACTTATCTGTCTGCTCCATGTCGAACTATCGGTTATGGTACACCTGATAGGACCAAAAACCCAGTCGTGAAATCCCAGCGGATCGACTCAACGGTCAAAATCAGAACAGTGGCTAGAAAAATGCATATGACCGACTTTTTCTGCATATCCCATAATGTAACATATGACAAAGAGGGAACAATCCTGAAACAAAATCATTGTGTTTCGAATACACCCATTGCGATTATGAGAATAAAAACTACAAGAGAACACGTTTTCAATAAATCATCTTCAGGCCGGCGTGATTATATAAGAAGTTAATAGGGTTGGATCGAAATATCGATCAAACTTGTCACAGAGAAACTAAGTCATTGATCAATCAGTTAACGATAGTATGACTGGTGTTCCGTGTATTAGCAACAGAGTCAGGAAAAGTTGAAGCTTAGTTGTAAATGGTCGCAAGGTGAATGACGTGAATTTCTGCCAGTCTGAGTACAGTTCGTTATTGATTTGTGGGTTGAATGCCTGGAACTGGTAATTTGGTCAGGTCTAACATGATGTGCTTACCACACTGCCAATAAGATTTATGTGGGATTAAACCTAAGCAAAGTGTTCTCAGATGAAATGGGTCAATCGTAAAGTTTAGTCGGATGCTAAGTCCGGTAAATGTGATTTGTTTCCAGAAGTATATTTACAATAACAAAACTTAATAACAACAAATTAGATTTCAATAAAGAAGTCCGTTTTAAAACCTCGTGTGATGTTGATGAGTGATACTATCCAAGGCCACGTGAGCACGCGAAACAATGGCCTTGATTCCCGTGATCCCACTGAAAATGATTCGAGCACACCTGATATCAGTTTGCACTTTTTAAGACTGAACTATAATAGAAATGTCAGCGGGACAATAGTCTGTCAGGGCAGTACGGTACACTCGACTCAGATGAAGTTCCGATCACCTGGTCTGTCAGACAGCAAATCGACCTACGTAGTATGTAAAGCTAAACGCACTATTGATTGTTATCTGGCCCCGTGACTTAACACTTTAGGAGTTCCTGACAAATCAAATCGAGCTCTATGGTACTTTTCCATTGCTATTGTTCCGTTCAACCTAACTTAGTAAAGTCATTAGGAAGCCGGATGTTGGTATTAATACATACCAACAGATTGCGTACTGGATGTGAACAGTGACCAATTTGCAGTCTCGGATTAGCGAACAGCACATTCATCTCACAAGCTTGAGATAAGAATTTGAATATTGGTTCAAATGATTAAAAAAAAGGAGGTTGTCGAAGAAAACCTCGATCAAGTAACATTAAGGTCGGCAAAAGTATTAATGCTGTGAGGCAGTAATCTTACTCAAACGAAATTCACAGATCACATCTGTTCATTACCTCGAACCATCTTCCGTTAGATTTCCTCATATTTACCTGAATGGTAACATTTTACGGTTTTCAAACATAACTTATTCCAATTCGTAAACAATACTGAATACAGCAGTCATTCTATTAAAGTCTCAACACTGCACATCCCACCGTGACACAGATGAATCCACACAAGCATTCTACTTCGAAGCTTATGCTTCAAGCACAAAGCTGTTATCTCGTACCCAAGTGTAGACCACAATCGTTATTTCTGCTAGGTTTTCACATAATCCTTCCCGTGGTAACCGTGTCCTTCCCTAGTGTTAATTAGGACGCGTGTTGTGAAAGTTTAACCTGATTTCCCTTGAACATAATGAACCCGTTTCTTTCATACTTTCGTTTACACATACGAATGAACGTTGACTTGATGTTTATTGTACCTTTTTGTTGATTTCCCGTGCAAACATCTCTGATACATCAAAGAAAGCATGTCGTAGTGACTACACTCTTCCTTGTGCTCTGTTATGAATAGTAACAGTTGTTGGATAAATGCATATTTTAAATGTCTAAACCGCCATCGAAATTTAGTAAGGCTGTTCGCCAAATAGTTCCTGTCTTCCTGAGGCCTTGATCAGGCTTGCATTTCACTTTGTTCCCAAGAGTGTGTTGTACTAAGTTAGATCATGGTTACAATGTCAGGGGTTATAAACCTCTACAGTGGAGCTCGTTTCACTGCCCTCTACATCTGTGAGAGGGGTTGAATGTTACTGCTTACAGTGGTGTCTGTTCTATCGTAGTTGTTTTTACTTCGTCACTCATAACATTCATGACATTCTGATCTCTAAATTGTGCTATAGTTTTTCATTTACACGTCTTGAACTCTTTAGGTTTAAACGTGCTAGATAGCCATAAAAACCAATTCACAGATATGCCCCACCCGAACAGGCTAACCTTTAAAACGTTGGAGTTTGTTTTCTATTTATTCGTATCATTGTATGTCTGGTGCTGTCATTCGGACCCGATTTGAATGAGACAGAAGCACAGCTCAATGTTTCAGTTTAGAAATGTCATCAGACGATCAGATGAGAGTGAGCCGGCCATCCCACTGGTTACCATTGTGACTTTAGATGTGTCAACTGGACAAGAATGCCAGAAAATCTACTTACGTCATCAGTTCTTAGTATAATCCACCTGTCCACCAAAATACCTGTTTTATTCATGAGCATATTAGGCAAGTGATCAACTCCCACGTACCGGGACCCTGAAATACTATATATCATACCGTTTTCTGTCCTTGTAGCCGTAGTCAGTATACACTGATAACCTGAACTACAATGTTTACATCGGACAAATCGAGGATGTTAACAGGTCTTACACCACGGTTTTTTTCAGTCGAGTGTAAGTAGTGATCGCCAGTACACTTTGGTTGTGAGATTGCTGATATACCATCAGGGTGACGACACCACAGTAATCAAGATTTTCTCTTACTTTCGCGTTGCTGCATCCCAATGACAACAATGTGTTTGGGCTCATGACTAACTTGACGTGAATGGAAAGGCAAAAGACAACTTGTTGTTCTCGGGATGGTGATTTTCTGAACCACTTCCTCACAGTCTGGAACCCATGTACTACCAACCAGTGTTATGGATTATCCACTTAAGTAACACAAATGAGTTTACCCGAGAAGGCAATCAATCACAGAACACTGATGTGATAGTAAACACTATAAAACATCATATCGAAAATCCCACAATCTTCTGACCGTTGTCAGTACAACCTTGCAAACTGAATTGAAATGTGTTCATACAGCTTAGTCGAGGATGTTATCAGTCCCTATGCCTGGGGTGGATATTGCATCGAGCAAGAGTTTAGACTCTTAATTCAGGGATCACCTGTTCGAATCTCATTCAGATTGTCTATTTTTTGCCATGTTTAATAGAAAACAATATCGACTGTGAAGTCTCCGGTTGACAAATAACTTAGAATACGTTATTCGGACGCTCATCCTTTGTCGCCATAACGATTGTTAGTTGGTCATACGGATGATTATTGACATCTGTAGGAATTTAGTATAATAGCATATACAAACGTGAAATGTCTATATCAATTTTATCAAAATCAGAAGAATAGAGTGCATAATATGAACATTTATTTACACAACTTGTCAAGTCGTGTCAATAAGCAACATGTAGGATGACTAACATATGACATGAATTGTGTGACCAGTGGTGAACAATTTTGTTCCGATTCGGTTAATATTGTTAAATTCAAACAGGAGAAAATAGGGATCTTTTCGCAGACGGCGTACTGGTGTTGTAAGCCAAGAACACGGATGGCGCAACGTTGTTTATTTAAGAAACTAACACGGGTAAGGTGTTCACACAGGAGAAGAAACAAAAACACGCATCTGCATATGGCAATCGTCCCAGAAGGTCCCGACTGCCACAGACGCTAATGTTGAGCTCCTTTGCGCAGCCAGAACTATTCCATGGCATACTGCACTATCGTGTTGGTGTAATGTTTCTTCCCGTGTATTTCCTGCGGCTACTATGATGGCAAAATCCATGCTGTCGCCCTACTACTGAATAGTGGTGGCGCGAGTAGTATGGGGCGATCACTCGTCCCCATCACTGGTATGTGTCTGGTATCCTCGTGTCGTTCATAGTGCTGTATGGCAATGCATACTCATTCGCCTTGTGGCGTCACAAACAAATATGTAGCAGTACTAGCGTGGTTGTGGGAGTATTCGTAACCAAGTTAATGTGTAGATGGCACAGACGGCAGCGTTGTTAGAACTGCTGGCAATATCGGGCGTTTATAGTCAGGTACCTTGTGGGACACTGATCACATTATCCCTTAAAATGAGATGCAAAATGTTATCAGCGTCACAATACTTTGTAGTATTGACTAGATCATGTCAGACGGGTAATCCGACTGAATGTATATATGACAACTTCAACAGGTTAACCAGGAGATAAGTAGGGACAAGTGTATTAGGGGTTGCGGTGAAGGTTTTAACATGATAGCTCACGTGATCTGTCAGTTTTGAACGCGGTCATTCGAGTCGCAACAAGTCCGACAATGTGGTGAATGCATGTCACAACCAAAAATAAAAATTCTATTGAACCACCGATTTCTTAACAGACGGGACCAGTAAATGTGTTTTAAGCAGTGTGTACAAGCAAGTTTCTCTCTCTGTCCCAGTTTGCATGTACGCTTTTAAATGAATTCGTTTTTCAACCTAAACGTCTCCAACAATAAATGACATATCTTGCACTCTATACATACTGAGAGCACTGATTTTGATACGATTATCGACCGGACGCAGCCGAAATGTTTCATGTTGTAATGTTAGCCCTGTTCACCTGTATTCTAAGGAATCATTGTTTTAAGGGCCTTGCAAATGTTGCTAGACCATTATGCATCAATCTCCGATCTGATCACCAAACCTAATGCAACCTCTGCCTCGAATATATAATTCATTCAGGTCAACCATTATGTATTCATTTGTTTGCTTTCACGGTTAACGTAGCGCAACTCAACATGTCACTGACCTTACCTGTCGTAGTCTTTGACACTCATAAAGATCACGCGAACCAGTCTACTACTTGCTATCGAATGATTCCACACACCACTGGCTTGACCGTTCCAATACAGCTTCTGGTGATACTGATGATGATGATATGTTGATCGTGAACTGTCGGACAGACATAGATTGACCTAGTGTGTAGTGCACGCCTCGAGTGTAGTCAGCCAACTAGGGTGGCATCTGCACCCTGTGTGTGTGTGTGTGTGTGTGTTTACGTATGATCAGCAGTTCATATACCGATCGGTGCACACAGACGAATCGATCGATGATAAACACGGATGGTTTCCACCCTTCTTATCGCTGTTTCACTAAGCAACACCCAGCGTGTGTGACCTGTTTAGTTGTGTATAAGGTGTAGATTTTCAGTGTTTGTACATCCAGGTGTATGTGTGACCTTGATCTGAAATTGCAATGTCTACATTAACCTAAAAGTACTAAAATTAACGTTTTCGGATGTAGTTGCCGCTCTTTCGCATCTGCTTAGTTTCAATCAACGTCATTTGATTGCTTGCAGCTAATGATTCTCGACACATTAGACAATTTGGCTTCGAACGAATAAACAAGGTTATTTTACTTGGTGCCGGTCATCTTCTACTTAGTCGCCCTCTACTTGTGTAATCAAAGTAATAACAAGATTCAGTGTAAAGTTTCGATTTCCGAGTGAACATCAGTTAAGACAATCGACTGGTTTGGGACAATTTTTACACTTCATCCCAACAACTATGAACCTGCTTGAATTGAATTATTGATAAATCCTACAATGTTAACTGACTCTGTCTATTTGTTTTATTCGCAAGTATGCGTATGCATATATGATCTGTACAGACTGAGCGTTACACTGTTTGTCCAACCAAGACGACATACGTGAAGCCTGAGTCACGACAGTGTTAGAGAGAAAAACACTACACATTGCCAGCAGACTTCATTAGAGGCAGTACCTACAACGGTACGTTGAACAGGTTCTGATGGATCTATGCAAATGTGTGGTCACCTAAATTTCCAGCCACGCACACAGTCGACCAAGTTGAATTATCTCTGTCTCCGTCACGGTAAGAGTTGCAACACTGAATGGATTTGAAAAAGACCTGACCTTGACTTTCAAACAAATGAATCGGTGTGGAAGACCACCACACGACATCTCGGGTTAGGCTGTGCTGTTTTCATAGGTGGCTCATGTACACGAAGGCATGACAGTAAATGAGAACAATCATCAAGTTTAGTTTAATGAAGAAGGTGTGGAACCTATTTACTGGCATGAAACTTAAGGACGTGTTATTCGCAACGAAAATACGCCTACGTCCGGTGTTTTCTCAAGGTTCATTCGTACGGTATTGGAAAAATGCTTCTGACCTACTTATCAAATGATGAGAAGGTCCATTTCGTTCAGTCGTAAGCAACTTCAGCGCGGTTTAAAATGAACAAGTAGCAGTTTGTAATGTTTAGTGGGGAACAAATTTTTAGTCAGGACGACAGTGGTGCGTAAAGAAAGTACTAGCTTGATGCTCAGTAAGAACTAATGGGCTCGAATGCAAAAACCTGTGATGGGCGATCAGTGACGATTTGGGACGCGGTCCTAGCTACAGATGTGTGCGAACTTATCACGATGATGGATAAACCAGAGTTTTTTTAAGGCATGCTGAATTTGTTTGTTTTTGTTACTTACATATTTTACTTCATTTGAGTCAACAGGAGTCGGTTTCCGGTGAGACACTGTTCCATGAATGTATCCATCCACATAAGACTATCTGTTCTGTATTTCTGACTGCAAGTATTGAACTGGAGGTTTGTACTCCCAACTTACGCCTAAATGAAATCCTGATGAGGCTGGTTAATCAAGAAACTTACAAAGATGTCAGTGAATGTGAGTAGATGACTAGGTTGAAGGCCACTCTAAAACAAGAAGATCATAATCTGGACCTAAATACACTCGATTCTCTGGTCAAGAATATGGCGGTATGATGTATAGAGACTGACAAGAGCAATAGAATAAACATTTCTTGCTAAATCCTCCCAAAATAAACTCATAATTTTAGCTCGAACTTCCGTTCGATGTTCCTCGATGATTAGTTTAAAAATATGAACAGTCCTATTGTTTTTCATATTCTGCTGCATTGTAATTATCAGACGTTCTGCTTCGGAAATGAGTCCGCTTGATTCAAATCGGACAAAAATATTGTAAAAAACGGAGTGTGGGGTGCACACAACTGATTGTCACCAAATTTCAGTTTGACTCCTCGTAAACCCAACAGAACGAATGTTGTCAAAACTTACCGTTCCTCCTTGTGTGATCTGACGTGCACCGCCGCACTGTCTTCAAAGTTTCCCCTCCAACATTGAAACCATTAAGAGGTGATTTTAATCCGTTTGATTTTGGACTAAGAACAGATCACATATCTACGTGGTAAAAAGTAAGAACTTTCATTACTTTTTCTAAACTTGTGGTATTTTGACGTTTTGGTGGAAATCAAAAATCCTGTGAACTTATGCGGCAGAGTTTATCAGCAAACACTCCAATGCACACTACCATAAGTAATCTTCATTCGGGAAGTCCGACAGTGGGATGTTTGAAGTAGATTACGTGAATGACTGACCAGTTGTATACAAAGGTGTATAACCGATCTACATGGGATATACTTATCTGTCTCCTTGTGATAAAGCATTCATATCTGTTAGTTTACATGGTTCAAACTGATCGTGAGAACAAAGTCTGTTTGGCAACTATATGTTTCAGAAAGCTCCCTGATTCCACAACGAAGAACCGGCTACTTAACCGTACAAATTAAGCTCTGTTCCAACCTTTACCATTCAGCTATGTACAATCATAATGACAATCTGTTTATTAGTTATTTACAATAGGTTCAACCAACCAGTAGCATCTACATCCTTTGTTGCTTGGTGCTGGCTGTGGCCGAACAGGCAGCCGCTTATTTGAAGGGATTATCTGAACAGACCACGGTAGTTCGTCTTATCTTAATAGAATCCATAGCTGTGATCTCTTCTGATTCTATTTTTCGTCTCACTTTTGAGTACGATCAGGATTTTGAACAAGCCTCTCTCTGTGAACAGCCAGTGCATTGTCATACACCATAGCTCTTGCCTGTGCCACCGACCGAGGGTTATGAACTCGCGAACGTCAATCAACTGGGAGTAGTCTTACTACCGTAGTTATCGGAAATAATTCGGAGTTTGCCATATCGACAAACGCCAACACATGAGCTGGTTGTCCCTACACCTAGTTCTAACTGCCAGCTCGTTTAAGTATTGGTGAACGAGAGAGAGCACGGACAACGGAAGCAATGGACATTCACTACACACTGTTGACTAGAAATGTATTCTAAAGAACTGCCCTGTTTTACTCTTAAACTTTGTCTAGTGATCGTTTAAAAGGCCGCGTGAGTAGGCCCTACTTTGGCGGGACTCACCGTTAGATCGCTTCCAGCCTAACTTCATTTCAGGATCCAGTGACACATATTCAGTCCATGGAAATGGTTTAAAGTCAACATCAACCTTATCGATACGTTATGTGATTCTAACGATAAACATAGTTCTGCATGCCACAACAGGATACACGTTAGGAGGACTTGATGAACCGTAGAAGTATAGGAGACTGGAAAATCCTTCAATAATTTTTATATTCATTTGACCGTTTCAAGGGCAGCACATTACGGGAGGGTTCTAAATGACAAGCGGAGACCGGTGACTATGAAAGACGCCTGGGGGAGTGAAAGACATCTCATAGGAACTGTTCAATTTGATGGGTGGTCACTGAGATCAGTCAGTTGATATAGATTTGATTCGACTTCTGTGTTAGGCATGCTTTCTGGTCATACAAGTCTGATTCATTTGGCTTGGCTCGGAACCAACGATCATGATTTTCGCGTTGGATGATGAAGCGGGGTCCGGTTGCATGCACCCTTGAACAAAATCATGCGAACTGAGTGGTAATTATGCAGCACCTGTTTGAAGATCAGGGTGCTAATCAATCACAAACACATCCACACTGGATGCAATCCAACATAATAGTGAATCCGTGTGTGGTTTGGCGAACTGATCGGGAAAGTGCAGTTAGTATGGGTTTGCCAACTCGGACATGAAGTCAAAAGATCACCGCTCGAAAGTCGCTACATTTCGATGAGTGCACCGACTGGAAATTCATTCACATGGATGTGCTGAAGCAGTTTGTTATTGTTAGTACTGCTGGTGAGAAATAGGAGATTTTAGTTTATACACAACTGAACACTGTCTACAGCTGATCATAGTTGTCGAATTCCCGTAAACTTTTCAGTTAGCCCAATTCGAAAAGAAACGCCGCATTCGAGTTTCACCCTTGTTAGAGCTCGTCAGTAGTGTATATCCTTGCCACGGTCGGGACTAGAACTCCATCCATGCTTTCATGAGGTGACCGTGTTGACCACTGCGCCGTTGACCTCACATTTGGTACGAATTAAATTATGATGGGCAAACAGTCAGTCAGGTTTCATTTGTTAGCAAGGCGATCAGGTAATCTGAGCACTACTAGCATGTGAATATTTTTGAGCGTTTGTATATGATTTTTTGTATTGTTTACTTACTGTTGTCGACTGTCTACCTGCCAGTTGTTCAATACAACTCATTCATCTAGTCAGCAGTTCGACAGACCCAGCACAATATTATTGGGTTTGACACGCTAACCACTGAGGATCAAATTTTGGAGTTCTTTCTTAATTCGAACAGTGAAGTGATATGTCAGAACCTCGTCAGCGAGAGTTGGGTTGGAGGGTGTACACCTGAGCTATTCAGCCATCGCACGGACGTTCCCCTCGTGTAGTCTAATGATGATGGCATCCGTGCGTGAGTGATAAGCTGATCAACTACAAGTAGCGAGGTTGTCGTACGGTATCAGGCCCTTAGTGATTGGTAGTTAAATTGTTCACTATAAGACCAGTTAGTATTAATATTGTGTGCCCAGGATGATAAAATATTTTAAGGTTTTATTGCTCTATCTTTCAAAATTATCTATAAACTAAGTACTGTCCTTTTCAGGGGGAACTCATATTAAGTGTGTCGTCATTTCGTCTAGTCATATACGGTGAAAGAAATCTGGTATCCTGCCAGGGGAGCGGTGACAGATATAGGGGCACCTTGTGAAAATCAAATAACCGAGGAATGAATGGCGTTCAAGGAAAGTCATCTAGGTGAGCGGCAACAAGGACTGAGTGTACGTACTTAAATGCACACATGACTGAAATTAAGGGCCATGCCTTTCTTAATGTCAAATCTGAGTTGGCTAGTGGTTGTTTGGCTGCCCCAAATCATTTGTCTTATCCATGAGTGCGCATGTGTATATACGTCTTGCGCTGGCTGAATCTTAGAGGCTGCCCTGTCCACTTTTAGTTTAGCAATGTGTACATCTGAAGTGCAACCTGTCACTAAGTTAGGAGCGAACTAGCCACTCTGGATCGCACTGTTGATGTTCAGTCATATTCTAGAATACACGTCCTGTCGACAGTGCTCGAAATGAGTATATCCATCTTTGATTACGCGAACACACAGATCCCGGGTAATTCATAAATTTTATGTGCACAAGGGTGAACAGACTAATTCACCACAGTCATCAGGCTTCAGTCTGATTTGCGTGAGTACTTGTGGCCGAAATCTAGCGAAAATCACCTAAACCGTTTATTATCAAAGCTAGCGATTCCTAAGGATTCGTGTCCATCACGAAGTGTAGCTGTAATGATATAATCGAAAAGTAGACCAGTGAGGTATTGACCAACGACAACAGACTGAGATCGTGATAAGAGTTCATTTGTGGACAAATCATGCATTAATCGAGTGACAATGTACCTGCTATACACCCTACGGAATGCTGAGTCTAAGCAGTAGCTAGTTTACGAGACACAAAATCCTGCTTTTTTTCTCCGTTATGGTTCCTACCTGATGTTTTTCAGGCTAACTGAAACACGACTAAATTATCCGCGGATTGGAAATCCCGCTTATAGAAATGACTCCGAGCCTGTGTCGAATGGACCACTGCTTTACGTTTGCCTACGATTCAATTCACTTAGCCGTGAGTGGAACCCATCAAGGAACACAGGTTCCAAACAGAGTTTAAGTGAGTATCCGTGTGTGTGATAAAGACTATCCAGTTAAAGCCGTCTTAATTTGATGCGTAATACGTCAAGCATAAGCATAGTCCAACCCGGATACAGTGAACGGGCGTATTGACCGATCACCGTCAATCAGTGGAATAAACGCGAAATTAGTTTGACCAGTGGCCGAATGTGGATAACGTGGGGTGAAGACCAAAAGCACATTCGTGGTGTGCGTGTACGTACATGTCAGTTTAACTCATTCTGACCTTTTCCGCCACCCTGACGTGATGCTCAGGCTTGTGGGTTGTTTTGATCCGGCGGGCTACGGTGACTAGGACTTTGATCCTTCCAGGTTCAAAC
>JTDE01000553.1:184919-201960 GCA_014338405.1 Paragonimus skrjabini miyazakii | reverse complement strand
TACATACATACAAACATACATACATGCATACACAACAACATCAACCACCTAGAACAGGCTCAACAGTCACAGCCCAAGAGATACCGCACAAACACACACACACGATAACAATAATAATGCACAGACAAACCAATCACACACAATCAGACCAAACAAAAACGAACATCAAACCAAGCCAAAACACATTGGCACTATCCACAACGAACGCATCTACCTTTCGTCTAGCTACTCCCCTTTGGCCCATCCGACATGGTTGAACCTGCAAGGACCAAAGTCGCAGTCAGTACAGCCCACCGGATCAAAACAACACACAAGCCTGACCACCACGCCAAGGTAGCAGAAAAGGTCAGCAGCAACAACATTATTATGGTTGGCGGCATCCGAAACAGATTAGGCTGTCACAGTGACCGAAGCTAATGGACGCCTGCGCAACAAGATTACATATACATTCACACACACAACCGCCCACTCGCTATAACTGCGGACACGGCACCTTGAGAAACTTTTTTTTTTCATTGAAAGGAGTACATGCATGAGACGCATGGAAAGAATTCCTACGCTTCTTAAGTATGATCGCAATGTACCTAAAGGTGTCTAAATGATAGTAAGTTTATCTAGGGTGTGACCAGAACCAAAGGGATTTTATTCCGCTTTCACCAGAAGACACCAGTCACCTCCATCAGTAGTTACTTTAGCCCAACTGCTTCCATGGTTACGCTTGTGACTACCGTGCTTTATGAGTGGTGTCCATGATCGAACATACATACATACATGCATACACAACAACATCATCCACCTAGAACAGGGGGTGCCCTTATCAGGGTTGATTGTGGTTTACTTCATCACCTCCGTGCAATGTTAAAAGGGCTTCGAGACGTACTATACCTTGACCTTGCTACACAATAACTGTGTGTACGTCGCATACCACGACCATGTGAGTGATGTCTCATCTTATACGTACGTGGCGGCTCATCGTTTTAGTCCAACTGATTGCTGAAGGTGAACCTCTATAAACGGTCGTTTACTTCTCTTATCCTTGTTTCCCGCTTGGCGTGTATATTGTTCGAATGTGTTATATGTGTATGGAATAGATACAGGCTAAAATAGTTTTTAAAATGGCTAAGAAGCCCACAGAAAACGCTCAAGTAATAAGATGCGATACATAGGCTGTCAGTGTTCGTCGGCTTGTGTACAATCTTGGACAAAATTTTGTATAGAGGTTTTCAGAGCTCATCTCGCACAAATCGGACAACCACATTCATACCTGTCTACTATAATTTTCATTGGTCCCAATAAGTTGGGAATACAAGCCTGAAATCAACCAGGTCACGTATGTATCGCAAGTTCGTCTGCACAAAGTGAACAAACGTGACAGCCAGTGAACGTTTCGAAAATGAACTGAGCTGCCAGTGGTGCTTGTATTATAAAGGTTTCTAATGCAAACGGGTATAAGGTGTTTCAAAAGTTTTACTCAGTTTCAAGATGCATCCACATCAGGCACAAATTCATACTGTATTGTGTTGCACGGTAGTATGCTATGTGTACTAATGTATGTTTCACATATATCTTTTGATGAAGTTTGGCGATCAATCGGTGATTTCAATCTCTAGCCCACATCGTATCCGCAAATTCTTTTGGCGTGTCAATCAATCGAAAGACCTCATGGCAGTGTACTGAACACGACCGCGTCTGCTCCGGTTTGTGACAAGGTCGTGTAGGTTGTTAAGTAGGATCGATAAGCGTATTAAATAAACTCGTCTGTCTGTCAGTCACTATGTGTGTTGTGGGTGTGGGTGTGTCGTGTGCGCATGTGTGTGCATGTACGTTTGTATAGGGCGGTCACCTTTTGTTTAAATCAGCCCCATTATCAATGCCACCACCTGGGGTCGATGGCGTCTTGTCGGATCGGTCTAGATACTCATAACGCACCCTGTGTGTGTGTGTGTGTATCTAGGTTTGCGGAATCAGATCGGATGTGATTACATAGGTAAATCATGGAACAGGAAATTCGCCACAAATTGTTCTTCGTTCGACATTAGAAGAAACTTATGATAGTCAACTATTATAGCTCCAAAAGTATTTACCTATATCGGGTCACGTGAACTACCTGTTTAGGGTGACTCCTGTAAAATACTACATTTGAATATATATATATATATATATATATATATAATTCCATTCTACTACACTGTAAGTACGTGTGTCACGACTTGATAGGCAACCTTTCTGACATAGGCGCAATTTCACGAATAACCAAAATACAGAATGGACACCAGTACTGAATACACAATTATAACACGGCAGTCATTTTATTGTGACATACAGTTTGTAATTAAAAATCCCAACACAAAACAGTGTTAGTTTATCTACTCTAGCACGGTTGAAGTAACTCCTAATTCCTCGAGGGGAGTCCTGATAGAAAATTATCGAGGAAGAACATGAAATAGTTACTCATGAATAAGAATGAATAATTGGTTATTGTATACGAATCACTACACCGGTTGAAGTTTAAGACCATTATGGACAACGGTATCTAAGTATACCCATTTGTGGTTATTACTAACAAGATAAATTTGAGTGTACCGGTACATTCGACATGAACACTTAACAGGGGCTGCCCGTGATGCCAATTGTTGTATTCAAGAATGACGGAAAAATACCAGTAGTAAGTAAGCTTTATTAGAGCAACCGTTTTCACGATACGCTACAGAAAACTGTCCACACAGCACGGGCATCCGCTGCCCTTATGTGTCATCGATCGCTTGAAGATCAGAGCAATCTGACTGACCAACTGCATTGTTCACTGGCATTCGATTGGACACAACAGGGTCGACAATCTTTGTATAGCTCTACTGGTGGGTGAGCGTAACACGAGCCCGTGACGCAGAACCATTATTGGAAGTCAGTGCTACGCTCCGAACGACGATCACACCGATCCGAGTCAGGCGACGGTTTGCTTCTAGATGTGGGTTCAAGCAACCAGAAAGCGGCGTGGTCAGGCTTTTGCGTGGACACCGCGTAGTCATTCAGCTAAACAGGTCCTACTAACAAGTAGTGTGGCAGATTTAAGACAGACACAGTAACAAAAATACTGGGCTTCAGCTGGGTTCGAACTGGCGACAGAAACAGCAAGCCCGAACACGACACGCGCTCTACCAGCTGAACTACGAAGCTACATCGGAAGCTCAGAAATTTCATACTTGGACCATGTTAACCACTCTTATATGAAATCCACCACTGATCCAGGAGCTGGATTGCCCAACAGTAGACTGTTCAATAGGGGTGCGAAATATTTAAAAAATCCTGCTCGAACAGTCCATCCCCTGGACTCCATCTTAGACAGTGGGACGGGTGGGTAACACGGTCCAAATGTGAGATTTCTGGGCTTCCGGTACAGCTTCGTAACTCAGCTGGTAGAGCGCTTATCGCGTTCAGACATGCTGTTTTTATTGCTGGTTCGAATCCAGTCAAAACCCAGATTTTTCGTAATTGGGTCTCCTCTGTTCCGGTTCCCTCAAATTAGTCGGGTGTGTAATTGGCTAAACGTAAGTTAGTATGTTTCCTTTACCCTCATTACATGTACGTTATCAGGAGAAAGAAAGCTGTCAGTGTTCATCCTGTCAATCATTCTGTCAATCAACCAAATAAAACGGTAACCAATGTATGCCTTAGGCAAAGATAGGCTAATCGAGCACCAATAGCTTCCACCACTGTGAGCGTCGAAAAACCAGAAGTTGTTATTGGTCAAAAGAGAGAGAGAGAGAGAGAGAGAGAGAGAGAGAGAGAGTAGAGATCGACCTCTAACAACTAGATGTGGTGAACGAGAAAGCGCTGAGAAGTAAAAACACTTGAAATAAACATAAATAATAATAAAAACGGTGCTGAATGGTGTCCGTATAGAAAATAAACAGTCTCTGCCTCAGAAAGAACAAATGTCATATTCCGGTTGAATCTAGTTCTGCAAATGTAAGATAAATTATGAATACATTTGAGGTTTTTTAGAGTTCTACCGGATGTCAAGCAAAGTTAGTCAGTATGTGTACAATTATTTTCAATTGACGGCACTTGTAAGTAAGCTGTAAATAAATCTTTTGAATTGAGTGGTTTCTTAGCCATGTGAATAAAATTTTGAACCTCCAAAGGTGAATACCACTTGACTTCACGTATAAAATTTGAGATCGATACCGGCGACTAACCGTTGAGTTCAATCTGTTTCTTTTTATCCGGTAGACGTTCTTTGGGTGACAAGAGCGAGGTCCTTGTGTCGGTCTGGTAGGTGGCGGTCTATGTCTAAAAATCTCATCCTTATGATTGAAAATAGTGTGCACCGGTCTTATAGTACATTTTGTCCAACGGAAAAGCAGAAAAGTTTCGTTACAATTCAACGTGAAACCTCTAATCAGACACTGTTCAAAAGCATGATGGTTATTTGTACTAGTTAACAACGTGTCGGTTTAAGTTGCTCAACCCTGATTCAGATTAGACGTGTAGACATGATAGATTGGTTCTTCGCTACTGGATTTTCTAGTGCAGTCATTCATTGAACACAAACGGTCTACGGTACGAATTCCGTGAGTAATTGTGGCTATAATTGATTTATGATTTCTCATGCATGTTTGTGAACATCTACGCGTTCAGATGCAAAATTGTCTCGTAAAACCACTTGCTACGCCTTCATTTATGAACGCTATCATTACAACTGATTAACTAAAAAATTTAATCCCTAAACAGAATAATCAATTCTGTGAAATTCATGACCAAGTACTCAGTCCTGACAGCTTGGTCATGGTTGGATGGAAAACATTAGCCTAACAGCCATCTGGGACCAGTAACCTGGCTACTTAGCCATGTCCATCTAGTAGCTTAGGCAGCAATCGAGTGAGCACGATATAATGACTTTTGGATCCCTGATCCAATCTTTCTGGCTTCAGCTTCTCTCGTAAACGTGAGCGGTCTGACGCAACTGTACCCTTCCGATGTCTGAAACGGCCGTTGCCGAATAGGACGAATTCCAAATGGCACGAGTTCACGTTATGCTCGGCGGTATTTTAGCTCAACCCCGCAATTTCACACTGCATGTTGTGGGACGGCACAACGGGGCAGCTCACCAAAGGTTAGGAGCACGTACACGTAACTAACACACATATACACCAGACATTCACTGTTAGCGATGCGCGCACACTGCAATCGCATGACGTACAGGAACTGCGGCGCTGGAACTGACCTCGTAACAAGTAGCCGCAATCAATTGTCAACTGTCATTCCCTTGCTGCATGCGTGGGTTGCACAGTGGCTTGAAGAGTGAAATACGGAACCCGTCATAAAATGCGGGATAATGAGGATATCTAGCTTGAACTGATTCCCCTTAAGCAGTGTACTAACAAAACTCTCCAGACCGCAAGTAATGTTTGATGAATATGTTTGTTAGCTAAGTTGCACTGTTACCTTTAGCAGAAGCAAATGCAAAGGCTGCGACCAAGTGTGGATGGTATTAGCTATGAAATAACCTAAATCCTCGAACCATTACTACTGATTCAAACCATGCTCAGTTGGTTCAATGAAGACAGTAACTTCAACCTAACTGAGAAGTCCTGATCACGGGGTTATCGATTGGATAGAACAAAGTAATTCTGTCCATTCTCCTTTCGAAATGATCGCGCAAGCTGAACACTACTCATATAAGGTTGTGGTTGAGTGTTTGGATTTGATTATTTGGTCACGCCTATTTTGGGGTTGCTGGCGTTGTGATTAACACCCTAGTTTCACAAGCACGAAGGTCAGAGTGCAAACTCCGATCTGGACAAGGATATGCCCTACTGATGAGCTCTAATAAGAGCTAAACTCGAGTCTAGTGCTTCGTTTCGAAGTGGGCTAGTCGAAAGGTTTATTGGAATGCGAAGGTTGCGATCATGTGTGGATTGGATTCAATTTGAAATAACCAGTCTTTGATTGGTGATCATGTTGAGCTCATTAAGCAATATTAACTGCAGTAGTGGCATGCAACCTTCCGTTAGCACGTTACCAACTAGGCTGTGTGCTTGACCTGTGCCCATAACTTTGGACATCTGTCTGCCCTTTGAGCCTCTAAATCATTATAATAAAATATCCAGGGCACTCCTTACTTAGCTCTTCTCATAAGTGATTTCAGATCTGGTCATTTTAGTTTCACTGTCCTTCTCATGTTCCGTAAACACCACATTGGTAACGCGCTCAGCTGTTGATTTCTGGACCGGCAGTACTTGAAATGTTCAATCTAATCGTGTATCTAAATGATAATTTGTAATGTGTGGTGTTGACAATTCAACTAGGCCTGGGAATGGTATAGCTACACAATTTACTTCCTTCAGCTAGTAATTCCATCAACAAGTTAACATGTTTGTCCAATATTCCCGTTCTTTCACCACACTATCCGTGAATGAGCTGGTTGCGATGGCACTACAGTCAGTTTTAGATGAGACCCAATTGTGAAAAGTCAGGGCTGGATTCGAACCGGCGACAGAAACACCATGCCTCGACGCGGCAATCGCTCTACCAGCTGAGCTACTACAGTCAATTTCTGTGCTCTGAACAGGCCACTGTGATCGATTGGATGTCGGCAGTGTGCGGGAACGGTTCGGTACTGATGGTCCGATGTAGTTTCTACTAACACATCACGATTGTCACACACATGTAAACACACGACACTGGTCAGTTTTGTGCAGATCACATAAGCAATCCGTATGCACGCAAGCTTATCGCCTGTACCGGTCAGGTTGAACAACGGGTCGACATCTGACTGTGTTGACCTGTTAACCTGACACATGTAGCTAGATTTGAAACTGGTTGGACCGTGTCCTGCACATGTTTGCGCGTTTGACCTGAGTACAAAGGCTAACCAGGTGTCACTGTGTGTGTGTGTGTGATAGTTGTGTCTATTTTAGTTCTCTGCCGATTTGTACTGAAGTCCATTTCCATTTTCTAACTAATCAGGACCACAAAGTGGTTCATTTTGTATTACGAAGCAAAGTATAGAACTGATAAGATCTTGTTACTTCTGTCGTATAGCCGTCACATTGACCAAACCTGAACTGTTTGATCTAACTAAATTGTGTTGCTCTGCCACTTTGTTTGTCTGGATGACTTCTTCATCACTTACATGAAACTGTGGGAATTCCTGAAAAAGCCGTCTTATACCATGAAAATATCCGCAAACTATTTAAACAAATTTGACATCACTTCATCCCAGGGACTGGATACTGACTACACTCTCTTACAGGTATTTAGCACGTACTATTTAGTATGTACTTTTGCGATGGACTGTCAGGCAGATGGTGCGAGTATTCCAACTCTCAGCGGAATACCTCAACGCAGGGGGAGGTGTGTTCAAAAACCCACATCGAGCGGATGGAGGACGGCGTAGGCTACCGGATGAGTCATCGCTCGACCGGATCGGATCAACGGACGAGGAATAGCAGGCGGAAAACCCCCGGATAGAAGGCACCGACCACACACATAAACCAGGCAGAATTGCACACGACGTGTGAGCGGAAACCGGGGGTTGTTGTGGACTGGAATTGTGATTCGAAATCGTGAGTGCGCGTATGGCATGGTAACTAGCGTGTTGGACAATAAGGAGTGTGTTTTATTGGACGCCTTTTCGCTACACGATGACGTCGTTGCTTTCCAATATCGGCTCGAATGCCTGTAAGAACTTCTGTCTATCTGGTGAAGACCAGATCAGTTGTGGAGGTGTTGATGTGTACCAGATTGAGCATCATTGTATATTTTCAAGAGTTACTTTATCAGTAACTTTCAGCCATATTTCTGTGAATCAATAAATATTATGTATTGTATGAATTGAAAATATGGTCATGTGGCCACGATCATCCCTTGAGACAGTTGTCATCACAGTTCCCCAAGTAAATATAAGGGTGATTTACCCGTTATGTTCAACTACTGTTGCACCAACTTACAAAGCAGTATGGAATGGAAATAGCTGATGAGCTATGAGCTACGTATGGTTCCACTATCGATCAAATAGAAAGAAAGGTAATGGTTTCTGTTCTTTGTTATAGACTTGTCTAATTCAATCTTGGAATGGGAGTTTTAAACTGACGAATCGTGGTTTCATATGTACAAACAGAGTAGTGGAACGTTCACTTGCAAGATTGGTTCAGCAAGATATACTGACCAGAGTCGATGGTGTTACCTATCCAAGAGAATTCAGTACTCATGATTAGGGCGTCACTTTGAGTAACACTGGAACAATTAGAAAATATAAACCTTCACATCTATCAAATCCCCCTTTTGACGATTTTCTCAGAGACTTTCACAGTTCAGCCGTAAAACATTAGTGAGCCTATGGTTATCATAACCTTCTTATGCATAAAAAAACGATACTCAACTAATATGTTGCTTAGAGTAGACGGTATAGTTGTGAAAGAGTGATCACTCCACGTAGAGCAAAAACCCATCAAATGGACAATGAGACAATTGAACACAACGGATGGTTACCAATGATTCCATATAAGCAGTTATTTCTACTATTCTAAACCCGTGATAAATTTTCTTTTGCAGTGGTAGATAAAGGTTTAGTATTTGCCAGAGCAAAAATCAAGTCTGTTAAAAGAATGCTGGTAACTTACACCTTTTTATCCGCTCGCTTGGCCCTTATCGGGAATGTTTGTTTGGCAAGGTAAGCACTCAAAAATAAATGAGTATAAATTGGTCCCAATGTTCTTGACCGATTAGACAAACAAATCAGAACTTCGGATACAGTTAGACAGCAACAGGGATCGTAGCTACCGTTCATGCATGTGTGACACTGTGTACTGAATCTGTTAAGTCCTTCTTATCGCCTTGGGTTTATGTCTGATCCCCAGGATGGCTTGGTGGAAGCAATAACCATATGACTGGCAGTGCAGCAATTTACATTTTTTGTTCACCATCTGAATAATGAACACCTTCTGACAGACTTTTAGTCACCATACTTTTTGAAAACAGATTTGTGAGTTCAAGAGTGCAAGGTGAAGCATATATTCTCCAGACTGTCGTTATCCAACCTATTGCCGTACAGCTGCGGCTGCACTTTTTCGGCATGTTGTCAGCTGTACTTGCCGTAAAAGTAGGCGTTCAAAAGTTAACATTTTGTTATTTTAGGATTCACTGGTTCGAGAGAAACTTTACGTTGGTTTCCGTTTTTGCTTGATATTTCACTAACAGTTATTTTGCATCCTCGTTCAGAGGAATATATTCTCATACAGATCAGCGGACATTTGGCTGAATTTAGTCAAGATACTGAGACGCTTAAGTATATGTAGACTGAAGTAGTATTACTACACTGAGTCTGGGGCCATGAAAAACACTGACCGTAGTAATGCGATATCTTCTATTTTGCAGATCATGCATGCCCAAGTACAGGCTTTATGTCACTGGGTATGAAGCATCCGGTTTGTACTGCCCTGCAACCGAACTAAGATACGGTGACATTTTAGACATTATAGTGTGACTTGGTATCAGTAGTCAACTAAGATGTAATGTAACATTTACGGGACCTATTGGGCATGCAGTTGACTAAACTGTAGTTGTTTTGAGTGACATCAGTTGTTCACCCAGACAAGAAGACATGTAAGTATCCTTGTTGGTACAGGTAATGTTCACAATAATCCCCGTCATAGGCTACAATTTGTTCATCTCATCGTCTAACTCGTTCAGTAATGTCGCCGAAGCACATGCACAATCAAATGACATTGGGCTTGTTTTCAACAGTCGTCTTGCTATCCTTAATGGCCAATACAGATGAAATCATAGGTTAACACCCACTGAATTATCGGCTCGGAACAGACTTGAAAAGGATGACTGTGAACGCAATGAGTTAAAATGTAAGATAGGTTTGGATGGCTTTGTCCGTGTGTATACCAATAAATGACTCGTCCTAGGCTGTCCACAGTGGAACACCCAGAACAGCCGGTAGACCAGCTGTCCAAATGCTTACTTGGATGTTCTGGGAATATTCGTATTAAGCTACAACTCTGTTGATGATACTGATCTAATTCCGATCGTTTATGACAGATCCACAGTAATCAACCGAAGAGGCACAAATGTAACAAGTCTGATCCTCGGCTGAATTCAATCCACTACCAGGGACCTATTGCTTTTATACAGCATGGGCCGCAGTAGCTGAGTTTTGAAGCCCAAAACCGTTGGTAATATTATAGGGCTGATCATTAAAATTGAAGAGGATAGGATGAACTATGAACATTTGGGGAGGTCCCAAACTAAAACATCATCAAAATGACGACTTCCATAATCTGGTGAAAAAGATATGCAGCGTTCTGAAAGGTTACAACTGTCAAGTCCAGTAAGCTGTGTTGTATGTGTATTCATGGGGCACCGCATGGTCATTTTCAATAAGATACAAGTCTGGGAAATCGTAGTAAATAAGCGATGCTCGACCGAGGAGCTGCACTAAGTTCACGATTATGACAACTATTCGTGTCACTTGTTTATTCAAACCTTCTCTCACCCCTGTAGATGACGACAATTCTCTTCCACTTCGTGTGACCAGCTCGGAGACATCTATCTTCAAGTCATCAGCTATGTAACTTACCTTCGCTGTTCTTAGGACTTCTGGGGTTTTATTTTCTGCCAAAACCTGTTATACAATGTTGTTGTTCGGTCTCATTATCGACCTTGTTAGATTGGCTTAACTGAAGCATCAGTGTGATTGTGAAACCCCAATATCTGAGTACAGATGCTACGTCAGTATTTCAGTCACGTTAACGGTCCTCTTAATCACAGTGGCCTAGTTATTTATCCACCAAAGATTCAGACATACCATGTAGTTTCTCAGATTACGACGGTTACACTTAACTGGAATAATCCTCGTATCCGTCTCATGTAGGTGCCCTTTATACGAACACACAGAACCGTAATGAAAACACTACTGACGAACATTAAGCAACCTCATAAATTACGAATCATTTTTACAAAATGGCAAGAATGGTCAGCCAAATAATGTATGTCTCTTCACCAGTTCCGTAGGACACCCTCACAGCAGGTCAGCATGATGCAGAGTTGAACTGCAGTCGACACTGTATAGATGGCACAGAGATGACAGAGTAAAATGGTCACGTGAAACGCTGCTCATGTGCCATTGTTTGTCTATAAACTAGGTTGTCTTATATCGATCGATGAGATTCAGCCTTAGCGCAGTCCGATGAACTCAGTGAGCCAATTGCTATGGATCGCCGTGTGAACCCAACACCATATTGAATGAAAAATCAGTGGTAACCTGTGAAAAGAGGTTCAACTGGGACGGCTGAGATATAAGATATAAGATATAAGATATAAGAAAGTTGAATGCCTCACAAGAGTTCACAAACGACAGTAGAATTACATATGCCATGTCATTATAAAACCGAAGATCCGGAATTCAAAGGAACGAGCTGACAAATGAGTATCCCATCAAAGTAGTGGCGACCAACACTTACAGTAGTAAACGGATGTATTCATAATCACATTACATCTAATCCTACATTATCGATTCACATTTTCATTAGGGTTCATGCTACTTTAAGAAAGGTACACGACTGAAGTAATAATGCGTTTCAGGAGCTTCTGTCGAGTTATTATGTCGACAGGCCAACACAGAAGAAGTGGTCGTTTTATACTATTCAGTGCTATGCTTGGCTTCTTCAGCAGTGTTCTAGAGCAATTTGGATATACTGCTCAAAGTTTGGTACTAGAACATTATGGAAATTCCGAATCTCAGAATGACCGCTTGTTTTTGTGCAACCTATATTTTCTCACGAAGTTACTATATCTTTACATTACAAAATAACCAAAACAGAAAGTCATATTTCGCCTTCCAAAATCTGCCACACACTGAAAAATGACAAACAGTCATTACTAATGTCTATTCTTCCACAACAGGCAGTAATTTTGACAACATTATTTTGCTCCCAAGTATATACTTTTGCATACTGACCGTTTACTATGATGTCAAGTTCTTTTGTGCTTCAGCACGATATTTCGATGTGGGTCTGCGCAACAGTCTGTCACGTGGGATAAAGTTGGTGCCTCAAGATCAATCTTATACACAGTTAGGAGGCAAGAGACTGCCTCATTCGGTAGTATCTAGCGGCATATATCAAGTAGAGAGGAAAGAGGAAAACAACCACTTAGCCCCAATGGAAGCTCCAGAAAATTCTTTCGGAAACTAAACCGCAGGTACCAATACAAGTTAGGACATAATTTGTTTGAAACAACTTGCTGTAACATAAACTAGTGTTGTGATCCGAGAACGCGGACGTCGCAAAGGTTGTTTATTCGACCAAGCAATACAGGGGTTAAGCATTGAAACAAAACCAGAAACAAAACCACTCATTTGCACGCGGTATTCAGCCTCAGACCGTCTCGGCCGCCGCAGACGTCAGTGCTCAGTTCCATCAAGTAGCAGGGACTCCTATAGGTGATACTGCACTCTGATTTTCCTTCCTGCACTTTTCCTGCGGCTTGTAGCATGTCAAAATATATGCTCCGATCCTACTACTGAATAGCAGTTGTTTGAGTAGTATGTTACGATCGCTCAACTCCACTGCACTAGTAAGTTCGTCTTCATTTCCTTCCCTCCGATAACCGATCTGATTCCGTTCGATGCTGCTTCGGTGTCAGCGAGGCCATTTTTGTAGGCGGGTAAGAAATTGACTGATTAGGTTTTAATTGACATCATCATCACCGATAGCGGTAGTTATCACTGATACTTAGCTGCCCCACAATCTTGAGAAAAGAAGTAGCAAGAAGAAAAATCAACTTATGGTCACCAACTGAGGAATAAGGTTGTCATACAGCTAGTCCTTAAGGATACTAGGATGAAGTCTCTTTTATTTAACTCAACTTTCGGTTGTTGCATTTTCTGATCCACAAACTTTATTTGTATGATGCCATAACATCTGGTTTGTAGAACCTTATTTATGGATTCCGAAATCAGCTGAATGGATCTGTGCAATACTGAAACAACAGATTTACGTCAAAATATGGAATGTTCGAGAACGGAATGCATCATTTCCTAGTAGACTCGTCTTACGGTGTTGAAACCCGAAGATTAGTGACATCTGTTATAGGGCACAGTGTCAGATACAACAGACAATTACGAATAGTGTCTAAGTTGTGAGGAAGCATCGTGTTTCCATGCTGTCTTTCCATGTTTGTTCACGGTCGTTCGACAAGTTGCTAGTATATATAGAATGGTTCAGTACCTCTCAGGATTCTTTCCCCGTATGCGAAAGGAAAAATATTACCAAAGTTTAACCGTACAAGGCTTGTCTCGTCGACATGTCAATCGTTCGTCCTTCTACACCTTAAATCTTATTTCTTAGAGTTCGTAACTTTATTTCCCAACGTTTGTTCTAATACGGATCTGGTCCCAAAACTATAGAAGCGGACATTTTATGGGGGGATGCTACACACAGCGATTTGCTCACTGAATAGGTGTGCAGAAGCCAAGCAAATTTGCAGTCTCCTAAGCCCAATCGTACACGAAACACCTAAGAGACATGGAACTTAAGTTTGCACACAGTAAGACAACAGGTTGCAATTTATATTGGGCAAAAATGGGGACTTATTACACAGCATAACATGATACTGCATACCTACGCCAACGTAATAATTTCCGTGGCAATACTGTTGAAAAGCGATATCCAAAACAATTGCAGTTGGCAGCCAGACTGATTAACTTCACTTCCGACCTCGCAAGAACAATTCGGGCAACGTCAACGTTACTGTCATTGTACGCCGTTCCCTAACGGTGGTTATCGATTGTTCAAATTTATCAAACACGTCCCACAAAATAACTAAACAAGTTTCTATCCCACACGTCGTGTAGGTTAATGGCAAAAGATACAATTCCCCGCAAAGTACCTGTGGGTTAGTCACCAACCTTCTGACATTCAACCGTCCGAAGCTGTACTTGCTCGTTATGCCGACTCCGGCTGTAGGTAAACAACCCACCGAACTTGGGAAGAATTTTGTGTGGACGGTGAACACGTCTGAAATCTGTATGCGGGCGCGTAGCTGCCTCGCATCATGACAGCCTGGGCCGTTCCCCATATGCACACATTTTTTGCGTTGCAAGTGCAGCTGTCTCCGACACGCTGGTGACCTGAGCGTCAGCTGTCCCAGGTCGAGACCTCGCGCAACGTGTATGGACCCGTCTGTCTGGGACTTGAGTGATTTTGACCCTGAAGTCAGCCCCGTCAGTCAAGGTCGTGGAAACCCCGCCAGGCCATGGCCAAATAACTGGCTGAGGGTTGTGAACGCTAGCTAGCCACCCCCTCCTTAAACCCAGTTGGTTCGACACATCAGCAAAGCATAAGCGGTCGCATTTGTTGAGGGCACAAAACAGACATGTCAACGAGAAATGCGGACAAACAACAAAGCCCCTCGACCAGACACGAACGTGAGCTATGCATGTCGTCCTACCTGCAACCATGCCAGATGAACAGACGAAGTGTCCGGTAGCTGGGTTAAACTTGACACCAGCAGTGTCGGTCACCCCAAGGTCAGAGTACACAGACCTAGTGGCGCGCACCGACGCGCACAAACCAGACAGAATAGACGCCTGAGTCAACAGCGGTCGCTGTTGCCTGACTGGCCGGCGGGTTCACCGTTCTGTAGGCCTGACCAGACCGAAGTGTGAAGATTGGGCTGAGGTCATCTGATGTGAGGACCATAAAGCCTCGCTTGTGATAGCTAAGATATACCGACTGCGCGAACCGCTAGAGCGAACCTGACTATCGAAGTTCCGATTGTGGGTTCGGACGTGGGCAACCACACACTTTCTTGTCCACAGCTTCTTAATGTTGTTTCAGGCCCCGGATACAGGACGCACCTTTTGTGCAAGAGATGTTGGTTTTCTGATATTCGAGGTTATCAGTGACATTTTCAGTCTAAAATGCTCGCTTCTGATTGATCCACTCAGATAGACGTTTCTAGGTCATTCAGTCTAGATTGGTCACAGTAACTGATGCACCCGGACGCGTGCGGGGGAGTTAGTTACCAAAATTGTCAAGCCGTTCAGTCGGTTTATCCAATCCAACCCGAAAAGATTAGCGAGCAATTAAGACTACAGATCCCCACGGGACAATCAACATAATTTTTTTCACTATTCAAATAATAGGACTGTATGTGAAAAAGGAAATAATATCATTTCATCAATCTCAAGAACAGCAGTCGTACAATCAAGACCTTCAAAGGAAGCAACGCTAGATACACGGTAGCTTGTTTGAATAGAACGTACCACACGGCTGAGTGTAGTGGATGTCTTGAAGATAGTCAGGGAACAAAGAAACAAGCTTTGGGACCAACAGGAAATCGGTATAATACCATTATGGATTTTGTAACCCCGATAGCCACACTAACGTATTTGAGGACGTGTGCGAAATCACAGTTTGAGAGGGATGACTGAGATCAGTCGACTTTTGAATGTCTGGTTCATAATCATGGCTAAGTTGTGTCAAAATCCTTAAAACATTAATACCAATGGAACCGGCGTTACCATGACACTTAGTGCATTGTCTGTTGGAATGTTGTGTTAGTGCACGAACCAACTGCCAAGTTTACCAAGCTTAGTTCAACTTGTTTTGTACACGGTAGCACAAGGTTTCCCAAGGATGGTTACCGAAAGAACCGAAAACATGAGGTTCCGTTGGATAAAACAGGGGGTGGAAGTTTGTATTTGATAGCCGTCATGACAGGTAGGCACTTGAAAATATATCTCTACCGAGCTGTTCATCCCTTGCCTTGTGGACGGCTATTTCGGTCGCAACGTGTTCTACCCTGTCGTTTCCAAATAAACTGAACATCACTCACATTTAGTGACTGGTTTTTCATACAGGTGTGTTCTCAAGCGGACCCTTTTTCTAGAGTCAAGATTCGCTCTTGTTAACGCTAGTCGTTAACATCTACGAGCCATCCACGAGCCGTTAGCAATCTCACAAATTTGAATTAACAGGACAATTATTGTATGTCATCCCAGGACGATTGAGCAACCTGAGCACTAGTCACAAACAACGTGATTCCTCGTTGAAAATCAAATTCGGTTTGACCTGTTGCGAAGTCAGTGGAGCCGTGGTTAACACGGTCGCCTCACAAGCACGGTGGTCTTTGTTCCTATCTCGGATGGGTACTGCTAACGATGTCTGAGAAGAGCCTAGCGCACTTTTTCAAAAATTTCTTGCCGGGAAATCTATCTGAATGTGAAGCTCCGGTCAAATACTAATGGTTATCAAGTTATATCAGACGATTTCCTGCCACTTGTCATCAATTTTCGTACAATATTTTGCGCTCCAACGCCGCAATGCTGCCAACAGTTGAACAACACTCCTTCACACTGAGTTGATGTTTCAATATCAACCACATGCTGATGGGTACAGTTGCTGTGCTAGTGGTTAAGACAACTCAATCGCACGAGCGGGGGCTTTTACTCGGGTTGGTTACTAACTCGGCATCATGGAGACGTTCACGTGATTAGAGCTCAGGGCTAATACAAGTGGAGTAGACAGAGAACTAGACAGACAATCAAGAACCACGAAAGGATTCCACAACACAGCCTTACTCAAACAATAACGGCTAGTATGAATAAAATCAGTATCGTATCCAGTATATGCAAAACAACTCACGAACCAATCATAATGACAACACGGAATGGTCTATACGTTTCAATATCCAGTGTGAATATGCCATTACATTTCACTGAGAGTAGATAATGATCGGAGTCTAGTGTTTCTTTTGAGTTCTATTGTACAACAACTCAACGATGTTTTGGAGGTTGAATATATACTCGGCAACTATCGAGTACAAAACTGACAGGTTTCTAACAGGTTTAGTCAACAGACTAGACCATCTTATTTTCACACTTTCTTGAAACAGCGTTGGACAAGTGCTGTTATCTTACACTGTCTTGAAAAATATAAGCGCTGTGTAATTGGTACGTACTGCTTAATATTGATTAATATATCCTTATATATATGTATATATATATATATATATATATATATATATA
>JTDE01000553.1:154103-168917 GCA_014338405.1 Paragonimus skrjabini miyazakii | reverse complement strand
GGACCGTCAGTGTCAAAGTTGGCAGGATAATCCAATCGAATATTTACACGTCCTTGAGTTCGTCCAGTGCAAGCCGGTTATGAGTTTATTTTTGTCTGTTCAGTCAACGGGATGATGGCATTTCCGTAAATGGCTGTTCCAGTATTTCCCAATGGGCTTTTACGACCTCATGATGTTTGCTCGGGTTATCCGTAAAAATCAAAGCACGTGACGAAGGTCAGCAAAGGTTTTGCTGGACGTGAGCGAATTTTAAACTGTTGAGCAGCGATGTTAATGTTGGTGCATGTAGAAGAATGGAGCAGATGGAATCCGTGGCTGACGGTGTCGAGTGGTCTACCATCGACAACCGCTGAAAAGACCTCTGTTAGAACCCCGGCATTCAATCATACTTGTATGCCATAAACTCTCACACTGAATACCACTGGTGATTAGATGTCCACGGAACTCGTTATGACGTGTTTTCGATTATTTGTAGTGCCCGACAAGACGGCATACCTCCTCCGTACCTCTGGGTTCAATGTACCATCGAGCGGAAGCTCAGACCTCATTCGCTTTGCTACTGGTCGTCCCCTTAGATGCCAGACTTTGTGAGTTGGGTTGTCACCGCTAGTGTCTTTATTCGTGATAAATCACAATAAGTCTAATGTAATACAACCAGAATGATAATGACACTTCCTCGCTACCTAGAGTTTCGCTTCTCCTAAAGACGTAGAATCTTATAGTTCAGGGTTGGCAAGGATTGTGCCATTCCCACTCTGGATGGTGTTGTGTTATAGACCATGAATACTTCCATCTTTCTGAGAGGCTGGGTAACTGTTACTCAGGTGTTAAGTAGAGATTAGTAGGAGCCTTCCTTTGGAAGGTTGACGTATTCTGTGTCCATTCATTTTGCTATTCTATAGGTTTGTTGTTAAAATAAAACATGTTTACCGGGCGGTTACCTATGACATTCCATATGTCAGCAATTATCGTGTGTATAGAGAATTCGCCATTTGTGAAACGGGACCGTCAGGGACCACAATCTACGTTTTCCGTGGAATTTTTTATCTGGACATATCCGGAGTTTAGTAGACAAGTGAGTATGCGCTAGACCCTCGTCTACTAACAATTTAAAACGCCTTTCCTAAAGAGCAATTGAAACGCAGTCCCACCAGGCAGCGAACTAAAGAACGCAGTGGGGTTCGAAAACAAACCACATATTTCCAATAATGTTTGGAAATATGATAAGTAGTTAGTTCTAGCCTAGTCTAGGACCAGCGGCAGCAACTAAGTGGAGAAAGAAAAGAAGTGCGAGATGGGCTACAGCCCACTCGGCATCACCAAGCGAAAAATGCGTGGAACCTTCGAGTGTGCTAAACAACGCTCGAAAAGGTATAGATCAGACGATCGTGAAGAATAGAGTAGTAAATGAGTCGTTAGGACGAGGAAAGGCATTCGCTGCATGTAATTAGTTACACGACTGAAGAAAGTGGCACTGGGTTCATATCAGACCTCCTATAACAGACGTACACAGAATCATGCGTACAGAACAGATAAGCAAAAAAGCACGGTCGCAGTCAGGGTTCTTAGAGAAGTCACACGACCCCTGGTTACTATAGAGGTTTGGATGTAAAATCAGAACGATCCTTAGACAATGACTTGACGCCAGGTTATGAGACAGCCGATGTAGATAACTGCACTGATCGACTCAGCGTATTTTTCCATTTTTTGTGCTCCAAGGTTGGATGCGCTATCAGAAATGATGGGGGATTGTGGTCGCGCGGAAAGAGCTTCTAGTATATTACCATAGGTGAATCCTGAAATTCACGTCACTTTCACATTACGTGGTTCTACATCCTCATTATCTGATATACGCCTTGATGTATGGGTAAAACGTATGTATTGTTGTGTGCTGCCGTCAGTGTGGCCACCCTTGTGTAGTCAAAAGTCACGTAATCTTTGAGTTCCTGCAGTTTTCAAATTACGAATCTTTCTACTTGTCCTCTTGGATGTCTAAATCTCTTGCATTCGCTTCGCACAACATTGATTGGTGCACATAATGTGGCATCTCGCAAAATTTGTTCTTTTGTTCTGACAGTGTTCAGGGAAACTCGGTTGTTATTGAGTCACGTCAATAGATATCATGTATCGGAAGGTGTGCATCGTGACCAAGCTTCGTACCTTGACCGTTAAACCCAGACAACCAGTTGTTGCCAGTGTTTTGCTGTTGTTGTCGTTCTCGTTGCTTTCAAAACAAGTATCCCAAAACTTTCAGCGACCTCAACAAACTCATTTGGTTCATCCCCATCGATTACGTACTTCTTCATCTTCGTCGGCCGCCTTCTCTCCCATCACCGCCACCATCTCCTCCTCTGACTAAGCCTGATCAAGTCAATTTTGGGTAGACTTGGTCGAACAACTCAACATGTGGTCATGAACGTATGCAGGAGTGGTCGATACGAGGTACGAGACAATTAAAAATCACTGTTTGACCTGAGCTGGCCGGAATGGTAACTCAGACTGAGAAGGCAGCGGGAGTGTCAACTCCAAGACGGGCCATAACAATCCGGTATATGTGTGTCTGTCTATCAGAATGTACATGTCCGTTTCACAATCGCGCAGTAGAAAATAAGAAAATGTTCATTAGGGAAGAAACAATAAACGTGGTTTGACCGAATCTGTTGAAGGAAATGTGATTTAAGTGGGCAGCGACAAGCATGATCAGACCTTTACTGGACCAGTCTGGGTTGCAAAAATATGTCGGATGGCGCCAGTGAAATTATGCATGGAATAAACGAGAATGACAGATAATCACGCCTACAGAAAACACCAGTCCAGAGATTCAACAACAACAGCAGGTTGATGTTTAGTTAGAAACTGCATAGTCTCAAGAAGCTGTTCTTGTCTGGGGATTAATTCCGCTAGCCAGTGGACATACCCTGTAGCGATCCTCTCCAGTGAACCGGAAAACCGACAGCTCAAGGGAAGTGACGGTATGATAGAGACGACTATTCGTCCCGCAATTCGACTGTACGAGTTAATTTCCGGCATGGTAATTGATAACATTTTGCATATTCTTTAGCTTTTCGCTTTTACACGACCGACATTTTTGAATATGGAGTGAAACCATACTGGAGATCGATAGCTTTTGACAACATCTTGCCAATTCTTCTCAGTGTAATTATTCTCAGGTTGCACGTTAATAGAAATGCATCTTCGACCGAAATGTTCGCGCTTGTTGGAACTGTCCTATCTTCGTTGGTTTCACTTCGATAATCTTCTTCAGTGTCTTCATCGCGTGGGATTTGAGTAACCCAATGGTAGGAACTAAATAAATAGACATTTCTACCAAATATCACATACTCACTAAATTTTTGCACAGATGGGAGCAGTGCCGAGAACACGTCAATAAGAGATCGCTTTGAACCGACTACTCCTATCCTAGTCCACTTTTTGTCATGGCAACACTGCATACTTTTTGAAGCACAGCCTTATATTTATGTGAAAGTCGCGTCTATTCTTAAAAAGGCACATTATAGGAGAATGCTCTTCTATGGGGGTACGGTCTCTGTGTTAAGTGTATTGTACAATTATGTTGAGATAAGGTACCTGGTTTGAACCCCGTCAGTTTTGAGTGCATAGTCCTAGAATGAAAACTACCACAATAACAAGCCCATACGTGAACTTAGCCGTATCGTTGTAAGTGTGGCCTATAAATGCCCAAATGTAACACATACTGTTTATCAGAATTGACTAAACTACTGATCAAAGTGTGAAGAAAACTTGCTAAGTAGACCGTTAACTATGGCGGTTAAGTATGAAACATGTAACTAACCAAGTACTACTGCGATGCGCCTAGTTGAGATACTGAGGAGTGTCGGAAAACCTAATACTAAGTGTCCATTTGTCATTGCTTCGAATGCAACTGTTGGTTTCTGCCTCAGATATAAACAGAACGTTTGAGTCTCTGAAAAAAAAGCATGTCCGATAAGTATTCAAGCGTTATATAGACTGCTTATTTGGATGAGTAGACACTTTCCGGACCTCATTTAATCTACTTTTCCATCGCAAGCGGTTTTCGAGAAGTCTGCACAATATCACCTTTTCTATCTGATTTTG
Source organism: Paragonimus skrjabini miyazakii (assembly GCA_014338405.1). Lineage (NCBI taxonomy): Eukaryota > Metazoa > Platyhelminthes > Trematoda > Plagiorchiida > Troglotrematidae > Paragonimus > Paragonimus skrjabini miyazakii. The sequence goes on along the minus strand of JTDE01000553.1, from coordinate 164,819 downwards.
TCAGAACGCATCAAAGTTAGAACTTTGAAACTATGACCCTGGACTAACAACCAGCTTCTCACATAGTGCGAGACTGAGAGCTATACCTGCTCGGAGATCAAAACCAAATTATTGTCATACAACAAAAGCCGACCTTTCTAAGCCAGTAGAAGATATTTTTAACTAGATGGATAAGTCATACAATTTGTCGAATAAATGTACTTACCATGAATACGGGCACTTCAAGTTACCGCCTGATTGCTAAAACCTGATTCCGTTGCAATGGGAGGACAGCTGACTATCTATACGTCTAGAATGAATAGAATAGTCCCTTACTGGTGTTGATGGTAGTCATGGACAGAAGTGAAGTCATTGATCAATCAGCGCTTACTACGTAGTTGGATAATTTTAAACTTTTCCTACTTAGCCTAAGTGGCTCACCGGATATGATCATGATCGTTCTGGGGACATTGATTGATGTGATCAGATGATTTTCAATCTACTGTCTGGTTGAGTGATGGAAGTCATTTCAGTAATATCAAAAGGAACCGGACACTGGAAGTACTGCAACATGATCTTGATATTTCTTTACTGTAAGAACCATGATGAGCTTGTTTTGATTAATTCGATTAAAGGATTTTTGATTGTGTTTTTACATTTTTTTTTAGCTAACCAAAACTGGTTAGCCTTAACTTCTCGAGTCCATTGCCTTAGTGCATTACAGAGATTGATAATTCACAAGAATTGGTTGAAAATTGATCGTCGGAGTTTTTAAACAAGAAAAGAACATTTTTTCTGTTACTATTAGTCTATTAATCGAGAGTACTATGGAGCGAATTTCATCAAGTTACTTCTAAACCTGTTTAGAGTTGATAAACAGATAAATCAAATTCCCAGGGAAAAAAATGACTGTAGTACAATGGTGGATGAAATGCTGAACCAAATCAGCTATTTTTTCGTATACCTGTAGTTTTTTCTAAGTCTTATATGCTGCCTTGACAACTTTCAAAATCTGTTACGTCACCCGTGGCTATTCGAAGTTCACCACTGATTTTTGAGCCAGCCATCAGAGGGTGAAGCATCTGCAGTTCTGATTGTATTGCGTTAGAACTATTAACGCTCACGACTGTGAAGAGGAATGGATACCCGGACGCTTCGTTAAAAGTCGCAGGGAATCGAAACTCAAAACAATGGGACTAATGCTGCGGACAACTCAACAAATTATCTTTTCATCCATATGGACTCATAACATTGTTGCAGCGGTATTGTCAGCATTCAGCGATCACAGAACTCAGTATGTTCACCCACTAACTTTTACCGAGTCACGAGAGCATTGGAGTTTATCCACATTCTGTATCAAACATGCGACTGAAGTTGTATCGTTCAACTGTGCAAATCGGTCATAATTATTTGTAATATGACAACTGATGACCTGTCGTGACTTGGTTGTACAGGAAATCTATTAGCATACGAAGGTTCGTTTATGTTGTAAAACGTGTTGGATTGCTAGGAGTTCAAACAGCAAGGGACAGTTATCTGACATCTCCATTGCTGATTTTGACGGAGTTTACATTCTCTTTTAATGACCTGTAAAGATATTTATAACATTGTGGAAACTTTGCTCTTCTCATGATTCACTCGGTTAAGTCACTATCCCTATCGGAAAGATAGCGCCAATCCCCGTTGCGTAGGTATCTCAGATTGCTCATGATGGTGGAATTAATTTGCTCATCTGCTCTTCTAGCGAATTCATCAAGTGTAAATTAGACTGCGGATACTTTGGTCGCAAGATACGAAATCGTTGCCTGGTTTTAGTGATTTCCATTATGCTTTAAAAGCAACTGGTAGCACTATCTTTACCACCTGTAGTGAGAAAGTAATCCAAAGCATGGCCTGATGAACTAGTCAGATAATTAAATCATGAAGTCGCAACGCACGGTATGAAAGCTACTGTCTAATATCTCCAAAGCTGACAGGCAATTCTATCTTTGACATATGATCTTTGTTGGGAAGATTTCTGATCCTATGCGTAAACGTCTTTAGCATATAAAATACAAAATACTGATAAATAGTATCAGAGTTTTGGTTGACATATGAATTGAACATCACTCACAACTGATTGCAGCTTTCGTATTTCCATAAACTTTCGGCCACCCGTATTTGAAAAGAGACACTAAATTTGAGTACTATTTCTGTTAGAACTCGTTAGTATTGTGTATCCTTGTCACGACCGAGACCTGAACCTCGGCTCACTTTCTGGTGAAGTAATCATGCTGACGACTGCACCACTAACCTCACATTTGGCAAGACTGAAATACCATATGCAAACGGTCAGCCACATTCGCTTGTTAGCAATGTTCAGACTACCTGATCACTTCGAGAGGAGACTCAGTAAACTATCCTGTCATTTCTAGTCAATGACCCTACAGTTAGGATTTCTCTCAAATTTGAAATCACAGAAATCAGTAAATCCGTTGAACGGTATTTTGTTTGATGATGAGTAGTAGGGAATTTTCCTTGATTTGAATTGAACATCAATCACAGCTATCCCAGTCCTATAGACTTCACTTCACCCATTTGGAAACACTATATTCGACTTTCAGTCTTGTTAGAGCATGTCAATTGTGCATACCTTTGCCAAATATACCGATTTAGTCTTACAGTTTATGAACAAAACTGTGTAGCGAACAAGTTCGTTTTCAGTGATTCATCATCACGCCAAATACATAACATTTATATCACGAATTTTACAGGGGAATCATTAAAGGGGGTAAACGGGGAACAGTTTAGTTTTGCGTAAACTGTCGAACTTAAGAATAAATCTTGCTGGGTAGATAAGTACTCCTAAGTGTAGATATGAGCTTAAACATGTGGGATAATAGCTTGCCTCAGGTTGTAGTAGGGATATACATTTTTAGTGGTGGTTTATAGCGCCCCACACGCACGGACCGGATACGGCTGACTCGCTTGACTTGCTATGTGACTTTTGCGTACTACATATTATCTTGGCACTGCCCTCGAGGTTTTGCATCATTGATTATCATATCCCAGGCACTGCACACAACTGTACAACAAAAATAACAGTGCTGTGAATGGAATTCGCCCTGAAAAGGTCAGTGCTTTTGCTTTTACACCTCGTACTGCCGAGATGGTTCATCTGCAATGAAGGTTACTGTACTGACCTCCAGTCACACAGTGCTGGAAAACTTCGCGCAGTGGTTTGAGCTGCACCAGTTGTGGTTCAGCTCACACATCCCACGTCTTGAAGGAATGAGACGGGGAATCGTGTGAGCAGAGGCTCTTATAGCCCAGTCAGTCAAAGCTTGTTAACCAGATGATAGGCCTAATTGAAGATGAAACTTACGTCTTTCAGACTCAAAATCGGAGAAATTTTCCAGTGGTAAGATATACACTAAGAGGACAAATAAATACGGCAGGTGGAAACGGGAAATAAGGCGTGTTGGGAACCTGAAAATAGCACGAACTTCGAGATAGCAGCAAAAGGGAAAAAGGGACGATGGTCAGCTTTCACGACTCATCTTTCTGAAAGAAGCACAGAAGTTATACAAATGAATTACTCATACTTCAAAGTTGACATGCCTGCCTCTAGTACACTAGTCAGATTTTTGCTAACGGTTCCCTGTGAGTGTAAGGATGAATTACTCTTTAGTGACAGTCAGCACACTGGCGGCCGCACTAATCCCAGTACCACTGAGTCACGTTACTGTGACCCGTGCGGCCGGTAGTTAGTTCGTATACCGCGAACTTGAACTCAGGACGTGCAGCTCAGAGGCATCGGACTTTCATATGTCCATCTGAATCACATTATTCCTGGAAGCACGGTGGGGATATCTCTGATGACCAGGATTTCGCTAAAGTGAGTTTGGCTTTCCTTACAACAGCTGCTTCGAGATCTGTTCCTTAGTGATTCTACGTACGTGACCAGGTTAATAAAGCTGATTACACTTCGGAACGATTGTAGTTCCGTTCATATTTGCTGGGGTATGTACCGCAGTATTTGAGGTCATGTCTTACCACCCAGCGTTTTGAAAGTGCCTCAGACAATAAAGATCAAAGAGGCGCAGTTACCTCACGTTCTGTGAACGTAGTTGTTTCAATGCCTCGCTTTTTTGAGCAGCGGTTTTGATGGGAATATTAGAACTGTCCGTTGTTCCCTTCTCGAGAGCGAGACGTACGAACCTGGCACCTACACGTTTGTTGGACGACAAAGCGGTGCAAGCAAAATTAAATTACTTGGTGTACAATCCAGGCGCGCTGACCAGGAATTCACAGGTCAAAGTAGATGACTCACTTTGTTTCGGTTCCACTCGCTAACCAGTCCATTTTCCATTAACCAGGTTAGTTGGTGTTTGGTTTGTTTCCGATGGAAAGCTCATAGCTGATTACCTTTCGTCCCGAATCTAGATCCTACTGACGTCTGTCCTTCAGAATGATACTTTCCGAACGTCAGGTCTCTTTGTGGGGACGGGGTCGAACTGTTCGTTCAGGTCTTAGTACTAACAATTTTTGACGGTCATTGAAGTCCGTTCTGATGGCTTGTTTGACTGCAAGTTAAGCGAAGCTAGTCATACGTGATTGCAAACTACCTAACAAGGAGGTGACGAAGACAAGTTGTCCAAGCCAGTCGGTACCCTAAACTATGAGAGTAGCAGTGGATACGTATGATGTATCAACCATGGTATTGTCTTCAAACGTTACGCGACAACGTAGGCACTCGCATAGCCGAAGTTTCAGCAACAACTTAACGTCTTTCCGAAGCCAGAGATGACGCAGTTTGGCAAAGGCAACGCGTGATTTTGCTATTCTCGTTGATATGTCATCAGTAATATAAATATATATATATATATATATATATATATATATATATATATATATATAGAACGACATACACCTTTTCTGAAACCTAACACAGAGGTTAATGCGGTAGTAGTTAAACGTGCGAGCATGAGAAAATTTGGCATGAGTGGGTGGCGTCATCTGCATGAATCTGTGAACAACCATGCGAACAAACAGACGTGGCCACTGTATCAAAAGATTCGTAAACGAAACTCCTTACCGGCGTACGTATGTATGTATGTTCAGCGCTATTTTACACACCATACAACGGGAGAGCAGAGAACTGCAAGTTATTACATTACTAATATCTATTTCCATGAAGAAGAGAAAATTAACCATTAGAAATTAGGACTTATTGAGTGATGGGGTATGTGAACTAGATCAACTGGCCTGTTAAAAAAATACATATTATTTAAAGGTCTCCTTAAATTTAACACATTGATCAGTTAAAAGAATTTAACATCGGTAACAGAATAAACATAAAGTAACAATGAACCTGAAAGCGAGAAGATTGTAAAGAGTTGAGGGATGATTGGTAGAAAACTGATTTGGAGAGCTCGGAAACATACAATACGAGTGTAATCGACTGTAATGTTTTAACTATGTCCAACCAACGGTGTTGGTTGTGTTCAAATCCCATATTGTAAGTAGAAATCACCTCAGTATAACCGGGTTCTGACGTTCAAGTCTTCATGTATGAACTCACATGATACACCGACAAGTGAGGTGTCGCTTCTGACTTAACTCAAGACATAACCAATGGACGACGCAGCAAAAGATCAGCTTGTGTATTTAAAACGCATCAGAGACAATGAAGCCTATGAATAGAAACTATTACGCCCAGAGATCGATATTGTCTCTCTGTCCCAAAACCTCACAAACGAACCTTGTCATTATTAACACGTTTCTCCTACCACACTGCGGCAATGATTCAAAGGCGTTGGTAGTCGAAAGCAGACACTGTGAAAATCCTCCGCGCGGGTAAGACGGGTCTCACGGTCCAGCTAGTACGGTTGCAATCAAGTAGGGAAACACTGAGACCACATTGACACAACTGGTGACATTGAACTTCGAACATTAATCAGGCTCGCGCTACCCACTTCACTAGCGACGACAGCTCCCAGAGTAAATAAACCGCCCAACTACATCTAACGGTTTATCGTCAGAAGTGAGGATAGGTGCCGGCTCACGTCCGGCTTGTAACACCACATTCCATTTGGCAAATGAAAGATTTATACCTATCTTACGAAGTGTAACCTTTACTAAACAAGTTATACTTCGGGTCCGTGTGAGTTATCACAGATTAGTATAAACCGCATACTTTAGGTCTCGAAGTCTTGCACTTGAGAAGATTTCTGTATCCATGTGTTCAAGTTGACCAAAGCGATCGCCATGACCTTGACTAACGCAAAGTTAGATCAGAAGATGTAGACTAAAAACTTCTACCAAACCTTGTTTGGGATAAAAGAGTTGGTGATAGATCGCCACAGGCCCTAATGTGACCCGTCGTTTGACCACGGATTGTTTCAAGTATAGTAACATAATTTTAGGAACAGCCATTCTCAGTAGATACTCCGGAAGTGAAATTTTTTTCAGCTAAATGAAAGACAATCTGATTTCCAAGAATGTAGCAACTGTCGTTCTTCTACATGTTTGGCAGTATTCCAGTAGATGGTGTAATGTAAAGACGTAACCAATACGGCCACAGGCAGGGCAAAACCCAACCTGTCCTTTTCATATGTGTTGCTCGAGCGTCAAGTTTAATCTACGAAGCACAAAAAAAGCAGGTAGCTTCGACGTAGAATAAATCAGAGTGATTTCCATGGGATTAGTATATACATTACGCAAGTCCATTTTAGAAATAGAACAAAATTGGTCAATCCCAGTCAATCATTAACTCGGAGCCTCTGAAGCAATGCCAGAAGCTACCTGACTAAAGCTTGGATCCCATCTTCAAAAAATCGTGAAAAAAGTTTACATGGATCGAAAAGTTCGTGGTTTATTTTGATAACCTTATTTCATGTGAGACTTGAGTCTCAGTTGACAGGAAAGCATGCACAATCGAAAGAGGCACAACAGTGTTCGATGCTGTCTCTAACGGCGGTAGTAGCCGATCGAAGTACTTTCAAAGTGTACTGCTCAGCATCTTACGTATCAATACAAATTCTCAATGGTTTCACCATTTGCCTTGTAGGTTGTCATTTCCATGCCCGGCTTTGGTAAGACTGAGAAGTTTTCGGACATTGTCGGTCTTAACAGTCTGTCACATCTTCAAAGCCAGTTGTATCCACCAGGTCTCGCAACCCACTCTTATTTTTTTCCAAATCCTTCAGTTGTCGCCTCACGAACTGACTTCTACTTACTTTTGAGTGACGTATATTCACTAGCTTCAAGAGGCCCGAGCGAGCACGCAAGAAACAACGGTTGGCTGTGGAACTAACAGATATACCCCCAGAGGCAGACCACATATAGAAATAGGGCTGTCGGTTGATCGGTCTCTCGCTTATGAAGAAAAGGGACTCGACAGTTAAGAGAAGTAATTCACTTACTGTATTACAAATCCGACAACCGTCAGCTCGTGCTCTAGTGAATCGATTTCCGGACCATCATCTGATGCCTATTCACCGGCTATAGGTCCGATTATTGGGCGTGTGTAGTATTGGGGAGACCTACCAAGGTCAAAACAGTTATCCGCCATTTCGTTGGTGGTTGCTGAGATCAACTGTTTACACATGCAGGTTATACGTATCATGCACCTAGAGACAGTCGACCAGTGTGTACGCACGAAGTAAAACCAACCATGACTTAATCGACTGTTAGTTAACAATTTGGACCCTACCCTCATGAACTAAAATATTCTTTTGGGTTAACAATGAGAGCAGAATATGCTTCATTTAATTCACAAGTCCTGAGTTCCACTGACTTCGATTCCCTTTTTACAAACTCTCATCTTCGTGAATTTCAGGTGATTTTGTCTCTAGGCAGAGTTATGATATAGGTGGCTGTAGTGTTCCGGCTCATCAGAATGACGGTAAGTAAAGAACCAAATCAAACGTAAGGTCAGCATTGGCACAGTAGTGCGTAGGACTACTGCGAGCGATGAACACGGTTGATATGCTTCAAACTACAAATGCGTTTAGGGATGGCAACATGTAAAGCAATGGGCTACACAGTGTGAAACAGTAATGTGTCAATCATATATCATTTTACAGTTGTTTGTATTGTAGAGGGCCCTCCTAATGAACAGTTGGTGGACTAACAGTATCAGGACAATCAGGACAGTCATGATTGGTTGCAATCGTGCTGTTCCAACTAGTGGACCCGAAACTACAGCGTACTGTGTTATGCAAACGGTTGTCTTGGAAGTTTGGATTAACACAATGTTCCGCTTGGATTTCGCAAATACCTTAATTTGGTATGTGCAAAAGACATTAGGCGTAACTGTGAAGAACGTGTATATAAGCGAATGGACAGCCTGGCAATGGATAATTCGCAAGACTGAAAGTAAGCTGACATCTTTTGGGAAGGACTGACAGTATTGCAAAACTGGAGTGTTCAAATGGCATATCAATCACATCTTGGGTTTCACTAACACGAGCAATCTTGATTTGTTTGTTGATCTTCAAAACCTATATGTACTTCACGACAAAGAATTTAACGAGAGTTTAGCTTTTTGTGCCGTACTCATCAACCGGCCTGATGATGGTGCGCTACAGCGTTCCAGCCCACGTAAAGCGACTTGGAGTAATAAATACATTGAATTCTTTAGTTTTGCCCTGATGTTGTATAACCGTGGTTTAGTCAGGACACTGTTTCATAATCCCAAGCTTACTTACATCTCCGGTAGATTACAAGCGTAACATAAGTAACTGAATAACACTACTGACAAAAGGCTATGCTGAGATGTTGAGGCTCACAACAAGATGAGCCAGTGAAACGAACTAAGTAGGTCTCAAAAAAGACATTATTGTTTTTGCAATTCAGAAAGGTTTTATTGAATCTTAGTGCTAAATACAGTAAGTTATACAACGTAAGACTAAACAAAACGAAACTAACTCACAATAGTTCGGAGCGGTGCATTGGTTCAGAGTTCCACCATACCAGATAGGGATATGTTCGATAAATTCACTCCGTCCTGCTGCTCCAAGGGGATTCCGAGTCATCGATGGAGAGAGATGATTCCGGAACTGTGCTGAAATGGACAGCACCTTCTGTTAGGCTTCAACTCCAAGAAATTCAGTGAACAGGGAACAGATGAAAGAACAGAAGGCTCACGACTTTGAGAAAAAGTGAAGTTTTCGATTTACATGGTTTAACCACCAAGCGTACACGTATGCGCAAAAAAAGTAAAAGGCGTGAAAATTGAAAACATTTCTGAAAGACAAAACGTTGTACAGGCGCGACAAGATCACCTGGCAAATGACACCATACACCAATTTCAGTCTGCCTTGTCTCGCGCGTGCGGTGCTATACAGTTGTTTTTGGTTCAAACTATCAAAGGACCAATTCTACAAAATTGCCAACACAGTTCCTCTAGGTGTTCTGTCTCTCACGTTTTGTACCAGTTCAACTGGGGTTGTGTAGCGTTTGGATAAACAGAGCAGACCATTAACAGTCTCAATGAATGGACGAATACATCCCAGAATGTTTAGACCAACTGATAACACAATGTGTTTAAACTGGGGAACTTACTGAGCAGAAGTCAATATCCCCACTACTACAGGTTACCAGGATGGCTCAGTCAACTGACTCAATACACCGTCACTCATTCGGAACCCGACGTTAGCCAGCTTTGGAGAAGATACGCTGTTTCGATCTTGCCAATCCGCGTTGTGTGAAAAAAAGTGACTGTTGCCATGGCCTTGAGTAGGCAATTGTGCAGAAGTTGTGACTGTATACCTGTCTATCCACAGTTTTTTATTTGTGCAATATATACAAACAGTGTTTTCACGTCAATGACTGAGAGTAAACGAACTGTCAACATACCGCAAAATGCCTTCTTTCTGCTGTGATGAAGTGGCTAAAGGTCGTCCAATGCTTCAATATTTCCTATACATCATTATGATTATTGGCAACAACAACGACGAACAGACAGCGTTTGTTAAGGATATCTCATGTTACTCTAACCGAGCCTTCCCGTCTGACACTGCAAAGGTGGTTATCAGCCGTGATTCGCTTAAGGAGAGATTTCTTGATGTATGCATTCAGGGTAACTCCAACGCCTGCTTGGTCAGTGGATTGGACTGTAGGACCTACAGACAGGTGCAGATGATACGTGCACTGTAAATCACCAGACAGAGGTCGAGGATGTTGGTGACACTACAGAGTTCTGACTATGTTTCCTTGAGATAGCAGGGACAACGGCGAGGGCCTCCAGTGTGTAGGAAAAGCTGAATTTGGATGTGTCGCACAGGCCTTAGGGCCTTCGTGGTGGCTAGTCTAAATAGAATTCGAAATGTCAATTCGGTGTCAATTTCGAAATGTCAATGGGGCTTCCGCTGTTTGCAGCGCGACTGTGGTGTTTAGCGAACTACCATAATGGCTACGATCTTCTCCTTGAGCGACGTGTAAGGCAGGTTTCTGCGGTGAGTTAAAAAACAAATGTGGAGCTGATTCACTAATTGAAAATTAATTCGGTAAATGGGGAATGAACACGGCAAATTATCGTGGTGCTTTAGCGTGTGATAAAATGATAACGCCGGTAGCACAAAGTTCGGCCTTTGGTTGAGTCAGAAAATATTTATATATTACTGATGAGTAGTCGGGGATTTGGTTTATTTCAGTTTGAACATCACCCACAATTGATCGCAGCTGTCGCATTCCCATAGACTATCGAGTCTAGTGCTTCTTTTCGAATGGGACCGACTGGATAGTCAATGG
>JTDE01000553.1:105285-144717 GCA_014338405.1 Paragonimus skrjabini miyazakii | reverse complement strand
TCATAACGTTGTGTTATGCTCAATCCATTTATCAGTGACATGTTAAACACAACGCCCAAACTGTTTGACTTCATTCGTGCAAAATTTAGTGTGGATATCTTTCAGCATTGAACCCTGTTAACTGTGCATCGTATTAGTGTGCAGAAGCCGAAGCCCACTCCAGTTTCCAAAGCTTCAGACTGGCGGCGGATGAACTTGCTGTTGTGACTCTTAGAAACGGCTAATTCTCTTTGCAGGTGGCACTGGTCAGGTGCCCGTTTCCAAGACTCTACGAATCATCCCTATGCCTTTCAGCTAATTGTATACACGCCTATACAGTCTTTCCTTTGACCTCTGAAATCCACCGACCCGAGATCCCGGATCTGCGCATCTCATTGTCTGTTTAGAACTTGTTCAGCCTATTGAGGCCTGGTGATTAACTGCAGTGGCTTCGATACAGATACCCAGGTTGTCAAATTGCGTGATTCACTTTTGATTCTGTGAGTTGACCAGAATTAGATTACTCTCTCAGTGACACCACGACTCGTCGCAAACCTGAGAATTGGAATACCGGGCTATTCATTCAATGCATACTGAAGTAACCATGGTGGTGGAACTACACAGCAGACCTGTCCAAAACAGATGACTGAGTTTAATGTGTCATCAGTGAATACGTACTGTTTACTTCCTTCAAGGAATCTGGGCACTTTGGATCTGCAGAGAGCATCGCTCACGATGAACCACATTCCGAGGGAGACATCGTGCTCGAGAAGGTTGTCACTCTAAGTTCAAGGGCTACTCAGCTGTTTTCAGTGCCCCAGAAAGTTCGGACAAAAAGGGACTGATATTGATTATTTGTGCTGTCCAAATAGAATCGGTCAATCAACAGCACATTCAGTATGAGGCGTCACGTTTGATTGTGGAACTTCAGCAAATCTTCTAAATTAGGAGCATGTGCTGTCTTGATTTCAGTTGAAATTTCATGACCTATACAACACTGATAACTCTCATGAAGTGCAGCAATTCTGCTCTTTTCAAAGTTGCCCGCCATATAACGAATGTTTAGCTTGTGTTTGTCTTGGCATCGGCGCTTAAATTCTAGTGAGTATGCTATCCAAACCAACGTCTATCAGTAGCGTTCCATTGTTTGCACGGTCACACATCACCAGTTGAGAGTAGCGTCGTAGACAGACATTACGTCTTTTTCGTCCATTTCAGGCTTCCAAGTGCTTCACAGAGTATGAATCGCATGCTGTGCATGTGTAACGAACTTGTTGTGGACAAGTGGGTATACGCTAAACCCTCGTCCACCAACACTATAGTACGCCTTTCGTGAAAAGCAATTGAAACATAGTCCCGACAGGCATCCAACTAAAGGACGCAGTGGGGTTTAAGGCCAAACTGTATATTTCCAGCAATGTTTGGAAATGCGACAAGCAATTAGCTCTAGCCTAGTCAGGAACTAACGGCAGCAACCAAGAGGAGAAAGAACAGAAGCGCGAGATGGGCCACAGCACACTCGGTAACATCAAACGAACAGTGCGTGGAACCTTCGCGTGTGTTAAAAAAGCTTCAAAGGGTATAAGTCAAACGACCTTGAAGAATAGAATAGCAGATGAGTCGTTAGGATGAGGGCAAGCATACGTTGCGTGCAATTAGTTGCACGACTGAAGAAAGTGGCACTTAGTTCATATCAGTCCTCCTATAGTAGGCGTTCACAAAATCATGCGTACAGAACAAACTAGCGAAAAAAACGACTGCAGCCGGGATCCTTAGAGAAGCCACACGATCGCTGATCACTACAAACTCATCCAGAACGTCATTTCGGATCTTCGTTTGGTATTGTCCCCACTACAGTGATTGCTACTATGGCGATCGTAGAGTTCAGCGAACGTCCATTTTGCCGACTTTGAAGAGTGACTTTAGTGACGATCGCCAACAAATTGTGCTATCACGAAGACACGTTCAAACCAAAACGCTGTTAAAGCAGAAAACATTATCTTCTACTCGATATATAGTCCACTGCTGTCATGCTTCTGACTGATAAACGTGATCGTGCGCTGGTGTATAGGTGATGTTGTCAGGGCAACTTCTTGTGATTGATTGACAAAAGGTGTATTCTTTAGGAAACATGAGCACCGAAATCAGAACGTAATGTACTGATGAGGATCGAGCTGAGAGTTATTCGATGTAGAACTACAAACCTAATCAACCACAACGGTTCCTGTCCATAAGAACACAACCTCTATGACCGTCCGCAACCTATTTCTCCGGCATAAAGGCCGGTGCTCTTGCGAATAGTCATATAAAGAGCTCGAGCAGAGTTGAACTAATGGTAGTACGCGTTAGCATTTCGTGTCTGAAGTCCCAACCTCGTCTCAGCTTAACTATATTCAACTCAACACGCATAAATATTTAACAGATTGTGTCATAGCAACAAGTTCACTGAGAAATACCGTTCGTTTATGACCTGCCACTTTTGAGGAACAATCCAAAAACCAGGAGTTCACCCGAAAGCCGGACGTACGTTCGCCAATAATATAGTATGGCTATAAAATCTGGGAGCAGAAGAGAATATGCACTCAATAATTGGTTTGTTTGAACTAACTGACACTGCTTTATCTGCATGATGTCTTGGATAATGCGCCGTACAAAGTATCACTGACGAAACACAATCATGACAGTTTCATTAGTTTTCACGTATACATACATGATGAGCAGTCTAAGCGGATTCAAAGATAGTGAATGCGCTTCTCTTTATATACTACTCTGTTTTCCGTTTCAATTGTTTTTTCGATGCTGGAGTATTGAATACGAAATCTAGATCCTATAAAATACCCATTCAGAGTACTCAATTGTTTTATATTCACGTAAAGTTCAGTTGTGTTTAATCTGCTAACCACATTTTGTCACATTCTATCTTTCATACATCTATCCGTATTAATCATTTGTCTATGGCTAAATATTTGTATCATCTATTCTATGAGCAATAATTTCGACTGACATCGTTCTCTGAGCACGTTCGAACTGTTCGGCTAAAGTTGTTCGTGGAATAGAAAATGGGAAATGTCATGAGTGATATCATACAGACTGCATTGGATTCAAAGCAGAAAACCATGAATCTTTAAAGTAAGTGAGTCTGGGTTCGCTCGCGTGGTGTTGTTTTCGTATAAGTGTGCAATCAACAATTGGTCTTACAGGCTGTAACAGCGGTAGAGAGAACGCGTGACTCAGTAGAAGTGTGAACTATATTGTTATATTTACGAGCGGTAGTGTCATTCTTAAATGCGTGGACGAATGAGTCGTTGGTTTCCCCGTGCAGGTTCGAATCCTGCCCACGATTTCATAAGACGGAAGTGGTGTTGTATACGCGTCAAGGCCGCCCATGTGTCCCACGCTGGTAAACAGACAAACTGTGTCGGATAAATTCACACTCCCAACGGCCGATGAACTACTGGTCGAGATGGCTAACGCTCAGTTTTTCTTTAAGACGGATTTAAGGAAAGCATTCTTCAACATACCGTTAACGTCAGAATTCAAATACCTTACAACCGATGGACTTTTCTACCGTTGGAGTCGCAGTCGTTCCTACTTACAGAAAAATAACATCAACAATGCATTCTAGGACGTTCGTCAGCTAGAAAGAACGGCAAGTGAGCAAAGGTAAATCGACACTGCCAAGACCGATCGGAATAGCTCGGGCCTGAGGACCCGTGACGTACGAGCCTGCAACCTACAACCTACAACTTTGGTGCAAACTGACGCGCACAAACTACCATATCTACGCCGTGGGACCCCCGACATACCAACATATGATTGGTCGCGCCTTCAACGATGAACGACTCATTCGTCCACGCGTCTAAAAATGACACTACCGCTTGTAAATATAACTATATAGTTCGCACATCTACTGAGTCACGCGTTCTCTCTACCGCTATTACAGCCTGTAAGGCCTATTGTTGATTACACACGTATACAAATACAACAGGCGTATAGCCTTTTTAATCTACTCTCCAATCTACACTGTGGTAATATACTCAGAGAAATTAGAACCGTGTACTTGCTACTGGGTTCAGAATCTCCATCCGAAAGGAAGTGCAAACTGATCAGCTGAAAAGTAACCTATCTGCAATGGCAGATTCCGCGATGTTTCCGAAACAACGAATGCTGAGCCAACTGGATGAGCTGTGTGCTGCAAACTGGTAATGAAGCTGTCGGAACAAGCAGTAAGGACAGCGGTAGTAGCACTTAAAAAGTGAAGTGAGCGAAATTTCCATTGCGTAATCCGAAGAACATTTGGGCCAAACAATGACCCGCTAAATGAAGTCCAACGTATGCTGACTATCGTTTTGTCCCATTGTGACAGACATATTATCCGTGAGAACTGAGTAGAAGCAAAAAAGAACAGGGCAAGTAAAGGAATCTTCCAAGCCGTCACAGTAGTAGAAGTTAATACGAGAACAAATTAACTTAAGTGGTCGTTTCCAAACATCTGAAGTCTGCCTTGGAACAGCACTGTTGAGGCATGGAAACCCCTGTTATGCACATTCCTTTCGGCAGAGGTCATAGGCAACCTAGTACTTTCTGTACTGCCAGCAGGAAATATGTCTCCTGTTTTCGAGCCCAACACAGTTGATGGTCTTATTGTCCAGGATATACTGTCAGCTGCATGAGGATCGGCGAACTCGGACGACGATGTCACATTTGTCGGGGATGCTGTTCAGTATAAACTATTCAAAACTTTAAAGGTATCTTCACCAAATTGTTTTGTGAATACGCAGATGTTAAATGCAATCAACCACTTGCTCGGATCTCCCGTAGAAGGCGTACCCAACCCACAAATTAAGTATTTTAACTATTAAGAGAACATTAGAAGGACATTTGGAGCGGTCTCTATGTATGGGTACTATCTGGCTGAACTCATTTCAGGCGCAACCAGTTATGAAAGCTGTTAATTCTGGACCATGTTAATGGTATAACCAAGTTTTTCGCCGAGATTCTTGCGAGAAATCGCAACCAAAAACAATAACCGCAGAGAGTTCTTCAAATTTAGGAAGTGTCCAAGGGTAAAAGCACATAAAGCGTACGACACTAGGAAAAAGCAAGTAAGTTTCCTTAACAGGCTTTCTTTCGCAATTACACAACTAACACCCTCTTACTTATTCAGAGGCTGCCAGTAGGCAGGTTGTTGTGATAGTCCTTACAAATGATCGCTCACTTCATTGCTCTCCTCATAATGGTGCCCAGGTCCTCGGGCTGGTCAAATGGGCGTTCCGGTAGCAAGAACTTCAGAAATCCGGCACACGCAAACTAGTCCTTCTATCGAGCAAACTCATATGAGAAAATTTCACCCTTTCTTCCGTCCACTGTTATTTCCGTTCTGGGGTCATCTCACGATGAGATTGTCCTAAGCTATTTTCGCACCAACTGTCTCAGTCTGATGAACAGGTTACCTGAACTTAGGTAGCTGGCACATGACAGACATTCTTCGGACAGAGATCGTTCTTACTGAAACGTGGATGGTGTCAGAGATCAGTGATAGTATCAGCACTATTCCCGACTGCTTCGCATTCTGTACTAATCTCGATAGACGGCTCATGGAAAACGCGACTGATAAGTTTCCCCCAAATCTTCCTCTACTTTTTAACACAGTGAGAACATTTCTCTTTATATATGCGATGCTATCTGACTGCAGGTCACACTCGGTTGCCGAAGTTCATTTGTATTTGAAATTACCTGTTGCGTGTCCACGGGCTCGTGTTCAGATGATAACACCCTTTTAGTTCATCTGGATATTTGCATTTCTCTACACAACCTCTTATACCTATGTGTTTTGGATGACTTCAACGCTTTGAGAGCGTTTGGGACTTGTCTGAGACGAGCTTCCGAAGAAATCTTCGTCACAGAACTATCACTGACAGTAACACAAAGAACGTGGACCTAGCACTTCAGTGTAATCTCCTAACATTGTCTAGAACATATATCTTCTTTGTCGGACCTCGTACTTCACGACGAGTGTCAATGCGTACGTGGTCTAACTATTTTAACTCCCATTATATACAGTTATCTTTTAATCCTGATCTTCGGCATTTCCTGTCGATCGATACGGAGACTCTATCAAAATTAACCGATTCTCGACTTTATTTGGGCGATTTTGATGGCCTAAGGAATCATTTCAGTACACGTTCCACGGGGACTTACTAGGTTGGTTCGAAATGCCAGCTGATCAGAGGTATGACCCATAAAGCAAACAGGTTGTGCATAACATGAAAGTTCATTAAGAACCCCCATCCTTGCCTATAACAGGGGGTATCCAACTTCTTCTTGATCTTCGTGCACAACCATTCATACTTCAACATAGCCCCGGTAAGTTTGAGCACAGTAATATGTTTACCAACATTTACATTCAGTGCAAATAAGAATTCCACCGAAATCATATTAAGACACAATCGAAAGTGTTCGAACTGACGCAGTAAAATATAACCTTTGTTTTTAAATACATGTGTTAACGACGGATAACAAATAAGTCTACCGAAGTATTTAAGAACAATTACATCACTGTGTACCCTACAACGACACAATCCGTATCCAGCCTACTGCCACATGTTTCAGTGCCTCCTTCTACCAGCAGAATTTCAGTTCAGCAATGTGCATGGTCCACTTTTTGAGTCCAACTCATTCAGACCGATTGACGTAGACTAGTGCTACTCCGTATTACTGAGATAAGCGTCCTAGATACTCGTGAAACCACCTCATGTGTTCTTTAACCTGACTGTCTATGCTGGCGTAGTTCCAATCGAATTGAAGGAGGCTACTGTAATCCTCATCGATAAACCAAGTGGTTGCCATTCACCTGCCAGTAGCCGATAGGTTGGTCTGACAAGCATCTCGTTCAAGTTGATAGAACCGTCTCTCAAACGTGCAGCATTAAATTAACTTTCTACTAATCATCTTAGCTCCATAATTCAGCTCGAGTTCTCGACGAATCGAACGTCAGTAACTTGCATGCTTTTCTTTAGTGGTAGTTTAAGTGAGATCAGGAACCACAGCTTTATGGAATTGACCAGTCCGTTTGCTTTCGTTAGGACGCTCGACCGAGTGTCTCACAGTCCCCTTCTATGTAAACTGGGTCTATATCGAGTTCAGGTTGACATTCACCTCTGAGTAGTCTCGTTTCTGAGTAGATAAACCTTTAGGGTTTGAAATTGTCCTATCTCCTCTTTTTCTGCACCCATCTTATCGGTGTGCCTCAGCATTCAGTATTTGGGTTGTTACTACTTCTAATTTGTACCACAGCCTTCCAGAGATAAGCTGCAGTAACGCCTCACTGTATGCGGATGATCTTACAATTGGGAATTCCCATGATCTTAGCATTCCTCAAACCGACCCCAGTGCTCTTGAGCAATAATCACAGGAGTGATGACTTCCCATCAGTGTTGACAAGTGTGCACACACGTCTTTTGATGGAAATTCTGGAAACGTACAATTTGCAATACTCGACATTCCAACTACCTATGGTGAACTTTCTCGGGAGTTCTGTAATCGATCACAACATTCCTGAAAAGTCACCCGAGGTGGTCGAAAAGTCAAGTAATACATTTTGCTCGCCACTTTGTATCCTTTCCTATCTAATCATTAAAAACATGCTAAATATGACACTGATATTGTGATATTTTTTAATGAAATTGGTATAGATATCTCAAAATCCAGGGAACGTGTTCACAGTACGTAGTGCATGCCAAGATGGACTCCAAAAAACGTCTGAAGACTTGAGCGGGGCTACACTGTGATGAGCATAGTAAGATCATTAATCCCCGTATAAACAAGAAAGCCTTCCAAACCCTTCACGGGTTCTTTGTCCAACCTTTGTTTAAATATGCTAACTCAGTTATGTGTACTGCTTTAAAAAGGATAAAGATGAGTTGCAGTTTTATTTAGACGTTTGCTACGGAACCAGTTTCAAGTCTGTGAGAAGTTACGTATGAGTTTCACCTGAAAATTTTTCATTTCCATCTAATCTCCATTTCCCTCTCTGAAGACCTTGAAGAGATTTTCTTCAATCTGCGGTGTCACGAGAAGAAGTGGAACGACATAAGGCTTTGACATCTTGTTAGACGATGTTTCTTTTCCTACAATGTGGTGGCTGACAAAAGAATGCTACCATCAATCACTGTCCTCTCTAGGTTAAGGTTTGAGACGTTGTTAGACTTACATTCGTGTAACTGAAGCGATCATTAAGACAGACAACTTATGTTCATTCTCTCAGACAAATTTTATTGCTGCTTTATTTACATTGTAATCCTGAAGGGCTTTGCTACATCAGTTTTTCTATTAGTATGTTTCAAGAGAGCTGGCGTCTACATGATATCAAGTGAAAACCGAACAGATCTGGGACCATGGTCTTTCAGCCTCACATCCGCGAATCACTCACCGAATCATTGAATACAATTTTGTGAGGGCAGAAAACAGGTTTTTGAAACACGTCGCTTGCTTCCTTGGAGTTTCACTCAGCCTTCTGGCTGTTCTACGAACTGTCGTGTGTCACAATACTCTGCTATTAGAGGGTATGACCAGCACCAGCAACAATATCAGGTCAGCTAGTCCACCTTTTTTAAAATACAAGTCTTTTGTCGCCATTTGGCGGTTGAACACTGGATGTGCGATCGCGGGATAGACGTTTCAGTAATGTTGAGTAGGTGCAAGGCTTGCATACGGCTTGATCCAGCATTTTTAACTAACACGTTGTCTGTGTAACTAGCAACATACTGATTCTTGAAAAGCTTTAGTTCACAGCTTCCAAATGATACTGTAGTGGTTTGAAAATTTTACTGTTTTAAGTGTGCAACAGTTTGACGGTCACTCGATTAATTCAGTTTCAACAACCTCAGATTCGACATTAGACCATCTCATCCTTTTTGTCTCCTAGGTTGCTTGTGGTAGAGCACGGTGCTTCCAATATATCCGAACATTGTTAGAAAAATATGGTTTATTTCAACAAGTCACCGTTTTGTTTGTACAACAACGGCTGGGATTTTAGTCAAGTCATCCTTCGGGAAAGGTGCTAAATTTTAACGGATTTCGGCCACACGGTGTTCGGACGAAACCTTCATGGACCAAACTCACTCTCAGTCTGCACACATCACACACCTATTGAATGCAGTGTATTATCTGTGCTCAGTCTTGTTGTATTTGTGTTTCCATACCGTAGCTGAATGTCCACTCTCACAAGGTAAACAGAGTAGTACGTCGTCGCTATCGCCATCCCAGCAACCACTGCTTAAGTGACCTTTAATGACTACCGATCACTAAGGGGTAGTCGGATGTTTGGTTAACTTCAAGGTGAGCACCACCCACAATTTATCCAAGTGGCTGTCGCTTTCAGACAGACTTTTCAGTTAGCCCTTTCAAAAAGAAGCACTAGGCTCGAGTTTCGCTCTTGTTAGACCTCGTCAGTAGTGCATGGCCCTGTCAACCGTTGGCTCAGTGACCATTCCTAATCGACGCCATGCATGACCTTTATTAGACAATCCGGCGCAGTGCAATCTCATTACCCCTCGTAGACTGACCGACGAAAACCTTAAAATGGCGTTAGATACTAAGCGGAAGGGAAGTGCACATACATAAAAGTGCAATGGGTCGAGTTTATGAGATACGTAATTCCATATCTGGTGAGGGCGTCGTATGAGCAATATTGCTTGCTCCTGTTCACTAAAAACACTGAGTTCTCTTCATCCAGTTCACCAATAACAGTAGACGACTTATATCGCGAGATATCAACATTTAGTTTACTCTTTTCAATCAGGAACACAATCTTTGATTGTTTCTATTGTTATTGCTATCCGCATATCCTATATATTCTAATGTTTTACGTTCGTGACTGAAGAGAGTAAACAAACTGCTAACATCTCGCTATATATATCTATCGTTATTGATGACCTGTTCACTTACATTTTCTGAGGCTGTATATGATTTGATATAGTGTGCTCTCTTTAGTACTCACTTGATCATTTGAACCGTGGAGATCATCAATAATAATGAAAAACAGTTCATATGCTGTATGTGAAAAGATACTTGAACAGTAAGTAGTATACCAACGGCTCACATATATGTTGAGAATACTTCCGAAAAAATTCACGTTCAGTACAGATTTGAATGTTAAACAAATACCTTCTTTTACCGAATATAACCATGATCAAAAACCTAATTAAATGACTGATTGTGATCAGTGTACACGTCTGAACAGTGCAGGCTGACAGGAGGCTTTGATCGTGAGAACTTTCGTGGTGACCTGATCACTCACAGCATAACTCGAAGAAGTCTGTTCACTGACCAAACAAGCTTAGTGACACGATGGGTAAACCGAGAAATCGTGTATGGTTGCGCTGAA
The DNA here is from genome assembly GCA_014338405.1 of Paragonimus skrjabini miyazakii. Classification (NCBI taxonomy): domain Eukaryota; kingdom Metazoa; phylum Platyhelminthes; class Trematoda; order Plagiorchiida; family Troglotrematidae; genus Paragonimus; species Paragonimus skrjabini miyazakii. The sequence continues at coordinate 134,351 of JTDE01000553.1, read as the reverse complement.
CCATGCTATTCCGTCGGCCAGTGAGCCGTCGTCATTGTACCAACACTACGATAATACACATTACGGTTTATTCCTACCGTCATTGGTTTGTACCAGATACAGTACAGTCGACCAGGTCTCCCTCGTCTTGCGATCGGAATTACAACCCACTTATTCTTCTCTAATACTAGGTGAGCCAACCGAGAACAGATTGGCATCTAATGTGCCAGTTATGTTTCGAAGTTAAGTCATTGCAAACTGGAATCGTGCTATTATTGACCTTAATCGATCAATTAAAAAGAGGTTGAGGACTAGATCGAATATTTATAAGTGTGGTACCTCGTCCAAAATCGCATCAGGTCGAACAGCAAATTCGCTCACTCCCTGGCTACTAGTGGACGAGACCTTTGTTCCCTGTTTAAGAACCTTATATCTCCGAGGTTCATGTTCAAACTTCATTATGCTAAATTGAGGGACCTTCTCCTATAAAGTGTATTGCCAGTGAATCTCCAAGCAGCGAACCGAATTACACTGGCGAACCGGACATGGAGACTTTACAGACTAAACTAACAATCGTAACGGTTTTTAGACTGCAGGAATCCCCTGATTTTTGCTTGACGCGAGTACGTATCACATCTCACGTAGAGGATATGCATAGATGAGTGCATTCAGAATAAGAGCATGGAAACGAATGCTTGTACGCAAAGCTTTCTTGAAATCCGCACAGTCATTCCTAGTCAAAACCTTATTTTACTCTGTGAATAAGTCTACCTCGTCTGTATTAATCTGACTGGGTTTCACTCCAGTCTGTTTTTAAAAAGAACGGGTTAGTAATGTGAAAACTAACTGACCTAACGTTTTTTGAACGGCACAAACGAAATCCACTTTCACTACTTCTGGTTAAAGAAAATGAGTGAGAAATATAGAACTTAAACTTGTTTCTTCGCCCAAGCCAACTAATCATTTCTTTGAGAAACTCTTAACACCAACTCCATCTCACGGTGTAATGGTATGTTATATTTTTGCTTAAAACTTGTATGGAAAAGGTTGTAGTTATGTGATATTTACGATATCCTTCAGCTTAGCCAATCACTCCCTGAACTGTTCCGTCAGTTTTTGAAATGACCGAACAGTGAGTTAATTAAGACAAGACTCGAACCGGTGATTTCCACGTTACGAACTAGGCCCACATCTCAGCTAGCTCACCGATTAAGTGAGTGTCGTGTAATATGATACTTAGCAGCAAGTGTTAACCCAAAACTGGTAACGATCACACAAATCGAAATTTGAATGGGTGTCCATGTCTTTCCACTCATGTTCTCAGTCAATCACCTAACTTCCTGTCAGGAACCGCAAAGCAGAAGTTTTTTTGTTGCTTTCGCAAATGCCGATCTGGTATTGTGGAAGAGAAACGTTAATTTGTGTGATTACGATCAATCAATTATTCCGCCCTGAGTTTTACTGCTATCACGTGATCAGCTAACTCATGTGCGTCAGGCTGCTTGTCTCACCGACTTACAGGGTCAGTGCAATCGCGTAAGTGGTCAATTCAGTCGTTATTCAAGCATCAGTTACACTCATTGAATCCGCTGTTTTCTGCTAGGACTTATTTTGGTAGTTTACAATGCAACAGTTGCTTAACATAAGTAGTAGTGTCGAAGCATTTGTCATGTATGGAGATTGTGGTGTCGGGATGAACAAAATAGAGGTTAACTCATCAGTACATTGAAGTGACTGAAACCCTCACGAAGAACACAAATAAAATAATGACTTATTACTTAACATTGACTTAGTATGCACATAGACGGATATGTCAAACTTTCCAGCTGTTACTAAACTGCAATCTGTCAGTTTAAGCCCTATATCTAACTGGACTGTAATGAGTACATCCAATGGAGATTTTCGTCGAAAATGAGTTGAAGCTTATGAGCGTTCATTCAGCAGTGTACACTCCAGACAAATTTCTATCTGCTTCTGGTTGTTTTAATCATAAGCGAGGGTCTCTGATACACTGAACACATTTTAAGCATTTTGAGATCATTTCACGATTGTCTACCCTGTCACAAGAGAGAGCAGATCAAAGTGGTCTACATATGATCTGTAGGAATGATCGCAGGTTACTTTAAAATGTAAAACCAAGAGTGATAAAACTCAGTTTGTTACTTAAGCAGTCTTTTCGATTTTGTAGACCACATGTGGATTTTCCAAAATGAAGCAATGACGATATGCAATGAACACCTAACAAACGCACCGCTTTCGAGCAGCCGCGTACCTTGCTAGGCGCGCACATATGTGTGTGTGTGTGTGTGTGTGTTCATGACATGGGGTGTATGTTCTCAGTAAGTGAACCAGCGTTGTTGAGTTTGGTGTAGTTGTGTGTCTGCTTTTTTATGTGATAATTGAGTGGCGGAATTGGATTTTGACGCAACTAACCAATGACCCAACCACTGCATTTGGTATTCATTAAAAAGTATAGTACTCTGCTGTATCCGCATTGTCACACAAGCCTACTCTTATAGGCAGTTGCCATACCTCTCCAATTTGGTAATGAACAATTACGCAATACACTTTCAAGTTGTGTACAAGATAGCAATATTGATTATCGTCCTGCCACCGTATTACTTCGGAGAAACAATTGCTGTATTGTTCATCAACGTAAGGAGATCAATGTCGGATGTAAGGAAAAGAAATGGAATGTGATTAAACTCATTGACGTCGAATACGCCATTACTGGACATTTGAACACGCTGGTGTAGCATGGTGATACAACCGATAAACACGGTTGGCGGCATTCGAAACGGATTTGCCTGTCACAGTGACCGAAGCCGAAGGACGCCTGCGCTTCAAACCATCACCCCAAGTGGCTTGCGCTGCACCACGTGCAGTTCCACTCACACACCACGTATCCGGTGTAAACCCGAAGGAATATGACCAGTAGGTATGTGAGTGCGGCCATTGTAACCAGCCGGCCAATGCTGGTTAGCCAATTGAATGGCTAGCAGGAAAAGAAAACCCTTATCTCTTGGAAACTAAACAGAGAGAGGGACAGAGACTACAATGATAGGATCTAACTTGACACGAAAGATATGTAAAATGTAACACAAGAAGAATTGCACTATACGAGTGCATGTTGATACATTCCGGAGATGATGAAAATGACAAACAAAATTCAGATTGGACTACAAAAAGGTCAAGCAAACCGTTCATCATGCAATATACCAACAACGCGGAAGAGAAGAATGGGTAGGAGACCGCAGACACTCAAGTTTCTGAAAAGAGGGGTTAGTAGCGGATTAGTTGCCAAACGACCATGGTCTTGGTCGATGCAATCATTAGCAAAAATAGAATGGATATATCAATTGACCTACATGAGCCTAACGTATTCGTCGTCTCTTCGCCGACGGTGCACTGTGAGTACGCTGGTGACATACTAATCACAAATGGCCAGTGCATTCGCGCCCGTACACATCACAACGCCATATGGTCACGTCACCACGACCCATGGCACCAATGGCTCCCTTGCGTACCACACGCTCCCGTTCTCGGTCGCACAATAATTGTTCACTCAACTTGCACATGCCCGTTCAGATCATATTTCTCCAGACTGTCCGGTTCAACGCTAAGTCTTCCCAACATCTACAATCAATTTTACAACGTGAAAAACTTACCTGCACAACATCCTCTTACCTCCGCTGTTGACCACCAGGATTTCGCCCACTTGGTCTCAGTTTTCTATACAGCACCTGCATCGGTGTACGGTCAACGCCCATCCGACGGACGTGACCCAGCCAACGAAGCTGATTCAACATCAGCAAGGCTTCCATCCCGTTCATGTCCGCTCGCCGTAATAAATCGGTGTTCGGAATCATATCCGACCACCGAATATCCCACGTGTGTGTTAGACATTGCAAATGGTAACGGTTCAGATAGTACACGTTCCGCCGATACGAAGTTAACGTTTGACTGCCATACAGCAGTATAGTCAGCACCACTGAGCGGTAGACGGAGAGCTCAGTGCTCAATTTCAGGCTGTGGTTCTTCCACACATGTCTTCCAAGACGTTCGATAACAGTACTGGTCGTTGCCACACGAGCTCTCAACTCGCGGTCCACGGACAGATCAGTGGACAGATTGCTACCCAGGTAGCAGAAGTCTGTGCAACTGCTGACAACATATCCATCAACACGGATTTGTGGTGGAGTTGCACAGACAGCACCTCCATCCGGAGAAGGCTGAACGAAAGAAAATGTCTTACCTGTGTTGATATCCAATCCACACTAGGATGCTGCGGTCGCAAAAGCCGTGGCCAGTCGCTGTAGTTCGTCCTCGCCATGTGCAAACAGCGCGCTGTCATCTGCGAACAGAAGCACGCGCATCATTGAGGTGTGTAACCGAGTTGGGGCGCCGAAACGTCGAATATTCAGTAGTCGCCCATCCGTCCAGTACTCAACCTCAACGCCGTCCTCCCCAGAATCCTGAGAAGCAATTGTTAGCATGGCAGTCAAATATAAACTAAATAGGGATGGAGCCAGGACACAACCTTGCTTCACACCAGTGACAATGGTAAAATCATCAGAGGTAGATCCACACGACTGCACCTTCGCCTTCATGCCCACATGCAGCAATCTAGTCAAATTGACGAACTTACCTGGACATCCAAACTTACCAAGCACCGTCCACAGCGCCTCGCGGCTCACGGAATTGAACGCCTTGGTGAAGTCGACAAATAGAGCATACAGGGGCTGGTTGCATTCCCGGCACTTCTCCTGAAACTGTCGAGCAGCGAACACCAGGTCTATCGTAATCCGATTCGCCCGGAATCTGCATTGCTCCTCGGAAACATTGGTCTTCAAGACTCAAGTCGGCTCAGAAGGATTCTGACAATCATCTTGCCTGCACAGCTCAGCAGACTGATGCCCCGATAGCTGGCGGGGCATTGCTTGTTACCCTTACCTTTAAACAAAGGTACTATCACAGTATCCATGAAATCCTGTGGCATCTCCTCGTGCTCTCAGATGGAGTGAACCAACTGGAGCAGTGCACGTTCCATCGCCGGTCTGCCGTTCTTCAGAATTTCGCCTGGCAATCCATCTTCACCTGCAGTCTTCCCGTTGCGAAGTTGACTAATCGCTCTTTGTAATTCCAGTAAATCAGGAGCGAGAGCAAGTGAAGGCTTGATGGCATGTTGCGGCAGGCTATTCACGGTCACCCAATCAACGGTAGCAGGACGATTTAGTGGGCTACCAAAGTGTTTGCGCCAGACCTCTGGCTGGGTGCACGAACAGCCGGTGTCCACGTCTACCAGTGCTTTATTGGACTGGATCGATGGGCCGAAGATCGCTTTGAGCGAATCGTAGAACCTCTCACGTTATCGACTATCTGCGAAACCCTGTATCCACTCATCCTGATTTATCCACCAATTGTCCTTGTTTCTGCGAACACGCTAGGCCAATCAACGACGGATACTCCGGAACGTCGCCTTCTTCGCTTCATCGCCCGGGTCTACTGTGGAGTCGGCAGAAATGCGATGTTCTTCTCTCGTACCAGTTCGGCGATAACCGCGTCGTCGTTGTCGAACCAGTCCGGACGTCTCTGGCATTTGAGACCGATCATCTCGGTGGCCGCCGTCGTTATCCGTTCCTTGATGAACTTCCACATACCCTCAGGGGTAGTGGATATAGGAGCGTAGTGCAGATGTGCGTCAACTGCACACTGAATAGCAGTCTTCGTCTTGCAGTTCTCCAGTCGTTTGATATCCAACTTCTACTGTTGTCCGGATAATCCACAATAGACGGACTTGCGTACATGGATAAATAATTTAGTCCTAACCAGTCTATGATCGGTGCTACATTCAGCGCCGCGCATCACTCGCGTGATACGCACCTCACGAATGTCGCGCTGTCGCACAATCACGTAGTCAAGCAAGTGGTGATGACCGCTTCGTGAATGCGTCCACGTCGTGATGTCGCTCGCATCCAGCTGGAATCGGGTGTTCGTGATAGCCAGCTCGTGAGTAGCACACCGGTGGAGCAGACGATCACCGTTCTCATCCACTGAACCAATGCCGTAGGGTCCGAGGACTCCCGGCCAAGCTACCGAGTCGCGCCCGACTCGAGCGTTCAATTCACCCATAACAAACAGCCGATCAGTCACAGGCATCGACCGGATTGTGGCGGACTGCCGATCATAGAACTGATCCTTTGTATCATCAGTGTGACACATAGTTGGACCATAAACACTAACAAATGTAGCACACTAACCTCGACCGAGTAGCGGGCGCATGGACAGCGTTCGAGGGCTGATTTTGTGCAGTTCGCTCATCATCAAAGTATTGATGCGATCAGCGACTGCGAAACAGACACCATGCTCCCGAGCACCGTCTGTCGGGTAACCTATCCAGTAGAAGGTGTATCCAGCACCTGCTTCCTGTAACTCACCTTGGTCAGCAAGCCTTGTATCGGTCAAGGCTGCTACGTCGATTCCATAAGGACGCAGTTTCATCGCGATCAGTGCAGTGCGCCGCTCTGGCCTTCCTTTGGAGCTGCATCGATCCAGCGGTGTACGCATAATCCATGCTCCAACACAGAGCGTCTTGCGTCCCCGGGCTTGTTCCAGGCTGCTCTTCGGGTTACTGAAATTTGAGTCAGCGTTATCGGCTCGGGGATTAATATTGCGGGGACGGTATGAGGGTGAGTGATTGGCAGTACCATATCTTCGCCCATCCACCCTGTCATGTGCAGCAGATAGGGCGACCCGGTTTATCCTGCGCGACGGCCGATTCAGTATGGTATTTGGTTTATGTTGTATCATCATGGGTTTTATGGGCTTACGACACTGCCAGGACGCCCAGACCTAGACAGGAGAGCGATTAGGGCCCTCAACCAAAGCCTTTGGCTCAAAAGCCTGTACCGCAAGGCAGCAGGTGACACACACGCAGCAGCATCAACCATCCAGAACAGGCTCGACAGTCACAACCCAAGACATTCAGTACACTCACAGAGATTATACTGCACAGCGAAACCAACCTCACTTACCGCACAGACAAACCAATCATGCATACAGAGACTCAGATCAGGGAGAGAAAAATATCAAACTCAACCGAAACACAACACACTGACACCATACACAACGGACGCATCTGCTTTTTGTTTGGCTACTCCCCTTTGGCCCATCCGACATGGTTGGACTTGCAAGGACCAAAGTCGCAGTCAGTACAGCCCGTCGGATCCAAACAGCACACAAGTCTGACCACCACGCCAAGGTAGCAAAAACATCAGGGATGATCATTATTTCAGCAGGACAGCAGACATGTTTTGTGAACGTTCCATCCTCTCACATACCAACCAACTGTTCTTGATTTACACAGGCAGATTGTACTTTTTAATCCTTCAGATGATATTATTCTCGGGATATCTCCTATTCTTATTTCTAGTTCAAATCTGTTGCCACACGGGTTGTGTGTATTGAACGATGGGGGAAACGGTCGTGCTATTTCCAGGAATATGACAGAACGTGAAAGTTTTGTTTTCGTTTATCAACGGTAATTGTGATGACAACGCACAGAATACGACATAAATTTAGCAAGATGAGCACTTCTGTTACTCTGATTGTACAATATTAGATTTGTAAACTCCTGGTCAGCCATTGTAACTTTGTAGTTATGAATATTATGTGTATGAATACGCATATAACGGAATATAAATAATGTAATATATACTAAGTAATATACAGTTATAAATCTATGGTTAAAAAGTGGTACTGCTGCTAAGCATGTGATAGTATCAATCAGTAAGATTCTACTTCTCGGGGTGTACAAAAAAATTCACGATTTGGTTTGATCAGTCACGTAGGTAGATACTTACTCCTTCAAGTTTTGAAATGTTGATTCCACATTGCATTGAGTTTTACCACTCTTTTGGTTAACAACTGTAGACTATCGGCGGCTGTTGGCCTGACAGGAACTTCGAAGTGTGTACCAAAGAAAGAAGAATCAGGAAGTCTAATGTCGCTTGATGACATCCAGGATTTAAGCATTGCACATTGGATTCAAAACTTCAATGTCTGATATGGAAGCACTTACTCGAAGTTCATTGCTCCCCAGCCCTGTTTGGTAAGGTATTTTGGAAGAGATTGGGCAATCGCCGTTAAATGCTGGGCATAAATTCGCATCAGTCCTAGCTTTAGAACGAGGAATTAGATGAAATTATATCCCAACTAATAAGCCAATTATCACGCAATAACCACAGGATGTTATCCGCTGAAAATCATGACTGTGGACAAAATCTGTCCGTAGTCGATATAAACGGTGCTGCTCGCTATATGAGATCATCCTATCCGTGCCTGGGGGCATCAGATACAATCGTTTCAACCCACAAACCACGGGCCTCCAGAACGCCGGCATAGCTATCATCAAAACAAACCAGCTTCGTTGACTTTGGTTTTTGTCTCAGTATGACCTACTAAACGCTTGCTGTAGATAGTGCAATGGTGGCATCGGTACTAGCCATCGTACCGTGAAAAGTTCGTCCTTACCGTCGGTGGGATGACCCTTGACCTGGAATAATCGACACACAAAGTTAGTCGCGTTTGTTAATCTTATTAGGTCATCCACCAAATGTGGGTAGCTAGCTCTGGTGCCGACGTACAAAGGTCACCATACGATAACCACAAAAACCGGTGTTTGTGTGTGATAGTCAACAATGGTTACCGTCTGCTCTCTTTGTGTGCTCGTTTCACTCTAAAATCGAATGCCTTCTATAATGGATAGCGTGAAACGATGACTGTTTCAGACTTTAAAAAATGATGTGGACGGTCGAGTGAAAAGTCTACGACTGATGTCGGAAAAACGATGTGGACCATGTGATTCAGGGTAGCAGACATCAGTCTCCATAAATCTCATTCTCGATTAAAAATCTCCGTTGGGTCGGCGAGTTGTGTTGTGTTGGATATTCACTATCAGACTGAAGGTAAAAGTCAATTATTGTTTTCCCAAAACAGAAAACGGGTTGGCGAACACCATCAGATACAAAGTGGACCGTCGGGTAAATGATATAATGGTTTTATTTCATTCCTATTGTGGTTTCGAAGGGCGTAATAGTCGAACTCGTGAGACTGATTACAAGTAATAAACTATCTTGAGCTCAGTGCATTAGAACCAGAAGTCCGGGAGCTGTGGGTACAGTTATTATTTCATTGTGATTCAGGTTACAAATACTTTTATAGGCCGCAGTACGTAAAGCAAGCGGTTATAGAGTGTGAAACAGACAGGTGCTAATCACCCCGCGTTCTCCCACTGCTTGAGTCGTGGACGCTTCACCGGTTTGTCAGTTCGACCGATGGCGGTAAGACACTTAAGACACTCTTGATCGGTTGTAGGCACATCGTTCCGTCCGATGGACAGACGTCCATGACGTGTTGTCGTTTGAGAACTGATAGCTCGCAACTTGCGATCACCACGACGGGCAATTTTCGGATTTTGTACACTTAAATGACTTACTTCTAACAGAAACAATCGGGAGATAAAATCGTAGCAACAGAAAAGTGTTAGATAGCACAAATCTACAGGAACTGCGTTTTATAAACATTAAGCCACACATGGTAAGGTTACCAGTTGTTGTTAAAGTATAACCGTGGCACATAATGGCACCCAAATAGATCTGGAAATTTTCCAAGAAGAAATTGGATCGCTTGTAACCGTGGCTGAAGCATTAAGCCAAGTCGATCAGTTTCGCAAACCTGTCTCGCAGTCCCCCTGTGTCCAGTAGCAGTTTCCGTATATACTGCCCCATAAGCCAGTGTCCATATTCTATGTTTGCACCGAGTGGCGGAGTAACAAGGAGTGTAACCGTACAATGCTCCACCCACTTGGTAAAGGTTGATTCAATCAACTTATCAGGTCGGCTGTCCCACTGTGCACCACAACGCTGAATCAGTAAGCTATTTGGATGTAGGACTTGAAGGTTAGCATAAAAATCGTGCGTACCTGAATCAACCGATCCGTATGACGAATTCATTCTAGTAAACGCCCAAAAGAGACAAGCAGTAGAGAAGAGCGTCTAATTCTTTGTACTGCAGCAAACAGTCCATCAGCCTCCTGATCAACCCTGCGCGGGTTACACGAGCTTATCACGTGATAGAATGCTCCGAGGTTCGATGGCAAGAAATCAACCATTCGATAATCAACCCGTACACTCTATTATTCAAGAAGAGGGAATTACTGCACACGTATACCAACGATCTAAAATAAAGTGAGAAATGAATTACAAAGCTGTTACCGAACAGGGATATCATAATACCACACAATCTCCCTTGTCATCTTGGTCCATGTCCACAAGCTGTTGTTCCACTTCGTCTCTTCGGGCGAAGGTTATATGATAGTTGACAACGAAAAACTAAATTTGTTGTTTTTAATGACCAGCGTACAAACATATCTGAAATTAACAAAATCCCACATGACCCTCTCGATTCCAAGGTAGAATAAGGAGTCCCTACAGTTATCAGTCTTACCTTGGAAACCTATGTAGATTGAACCGTCTAGGATGAAGATCATTCGTGATGGATTGTAATTTTTGTATTCCTGTAGAATTTTTAGTCAGATCCATTTCAAGAAAGAATCATGACGCTAGAGTTCTGCTCGTATTAGAGCTCGTCAGTAGCGCATATTATAGTTCCTTTTCAAAAGTAACTGACCGAAGAGTTCATGGAGCTGCGGAAGCTGTAGTCAGCCGTCGGTGATGTTCAACTCATATAAATTAAAGTTCCTTGCTATTTGAGGGAGATTTTGGAAAAGCAAAAGTACATGTATGCAGAGGATTCTAAACGAGTTAGCACCTATTTCGGACTGTCTAGCATAAAGGTCACGAACCAGCTTGTGATTGGTGAAGTGCGGGAAGATTTATGTTCATTATGACCACAACTATTTCATTGTTTCTTGTACTGCTATACTTTTACGAAGTGTTGCTCAGGCCTCGGAAGAAGGAGACGTTTGCACCCTTGTTGTGCTCCCGGAAGATGTCTTTCCGGGGAAATTGTCTATTCCTGAACGTCAGTTACGATGTATGTGAAAATACACTGTCACGAAAACACGCACTATTTTGCACTGTTGGCATGTAATCACATTCGTTGGCAGAAATGTACCGTTGATCGTGTTGTAGACACCTCTCACATGGTGCAACTACACGTTCCTAATCGTAGTTTTCAATAGTTTATCTTCCTCGTGTTCAAAACTGCCCCTCAGTTTGCACGCCTTCTACTCGAGCCAAGCTACTCACTACTGACGATGTACACAACACTCTCGGTGTGGCAAATCAGTCGGCTTAGTTTAGCCAACACAATCATCACAGAGAGATGTTGTGCAGAGTTGAGTTCACTAGGTCTAAAGGGGTTCTTGCTGCTTTTTGTCAACTGACATAAAACATCACAAAAAATCTTATTTCCCATTGATAAATGGACTGAGAATAACACAACCTTATGAGCAAGTTGTAATACTATACGTTTCAACCACCTCGGGTGGCCTTCCTCAGGAGGGTTGTAATCGTAATCGATTTCGATTACAACACTCCTGAGGAAGGCCACCCGAGGTGGTTGAAACGTAGAGTATTACAACTTGTTCATAACGTTGTGTTATTCTCAATCCATTTATCAATAGCATGTTAAACACGACGCCCAAACTGTTTGACTTCATTCGTACAAAATTTGGCGCGGATATCTTATCTCCCATTCTTGTATGCTAAATCGGGTTGAGCATCGAATACAACGGTGTGGTGGACTGTCAGGCAGGAGGCGCGAAGATTCCAACTCTCGGTGGAATAACTCAACGCAGGGGGAGGTGCGTTCAAAAACCCACATCGAGCGGATGGAGGACGGCGTGGGCGACCGGATGAGTCATCGATCGACCGGATCGGACCAACGGGCGAGACATGGCAGCCAAAATAGGATGGATGACCAAATCGGAGGCGTGATTATTCCAACACTCGCAAGAATATCTCCACACGGTCGTGGAGTACGGTCAAAGCCCACGGTGGATAGACGGAGGACAACACGAGCGACCGGACGAGCCACTGCTCAACGAAATCGGATTAACGGATGAGAAATAGCAGGCGGATAAACCCCGGATAGAAGGCGCCGATCACCGACATAAACCGGGCAGAATTGCACACGACGTGTGAGCGGAAACCTGGGGGTGTTGTGGACTGGAATTGTGATTCGAAATCGCGAGTACGCGTGTGGCATGGTAACTAGCGTGTTGGACAATAAGGATTGTGATTTATTGGACGCCTTTTTGCAACACTGATGCCGTGCCCCGAACACAACGCAATGAAGTTGCCATGGCCAAACCAATTTGGGAATGGAGACGTGGAAGAGTGGATGTCAGAATTTGAGGCGATTGCAGCGTGCAACGGATTGAACAGCGAAGCACAATTTTTGACGGCGTTGGGAACGTTTCTCACCGGACGGACAAAAGCTGTGTATGCCTTGAGCAAGCAAACCAAGGGCGTAGCATCGAATCAAGAAACACGGACCGCACTGATTCAAGAGTTTACGAAGGAACATGACCGACAACGGGCAATTGATTGGTTTTATAGTGCTGGATTTTGTAACACTCAAGACCCCATGGTTTACTATCAACACTTATTACGGCAGTTAACGTTGGGCTTACCGGAGGCAGACGAAAAAACGGAGGATGGATTGGTGGGGGAACGGTTTGTCCAGAGTTTGTCGCCGGAGTTGCAGGAGAGCGTTCGGATGGCCGAGTCTTGTGGGAACACGGACATCGAACGGCTTGTCGGAATTGCACAGCGCCAACCTGTACGGACGCAAGTCGGATGGATGGAAGTCACTGAGCTCGAACAGAAAGTGGAGCAGCTGACGAAAGCAGTGGAAGGTTTGAAGATGAATGTGGAACCAAGAGGAGGACAAGTTAGACGACCACGTGGACAACCTCACCGTAATCATTGTTTTGTTTGTAATGAGGTGGGACACTTTGCCCGCCAGTACCCTAACAGACGTCTTCCTCCTTGTTTTTCGCTGGTAACGGGTTATCATGGGGGCGTTCCACGGGTGAAAGTTCTGATTGGGGGGGAGCAAAAGAGTGCGATACGGGAGTGGGTGCGTCGACTACAGGCAGGGTAGCAGGATTGCCCATTAGGTCCGGTAATTGGCATGTAGTTACGGTCAGGGGGACAGCGTTAAAGGCACTGGGGGCTCAGAAAGTTGGAATCCTCCAGCCTGACAGTCCACCACAATAGTGTCAAATAGGTTAGAACGCAACTGAAAGATGACGAAAGTGTCCGAATGAATGTGTAATTAACTGCGCTGTTTGAAAAAAGCGGTTAGGCTGCATGACCAGACTTGCCAATTGTGGTTCCTGTTTCCCAGTCATGGACCTTGCTTCTTGACATTGATCACTTATATAATCTTTGCTAGCACCCGTTTTCACCTAACTACTTCCTATTGATCATGATTTTGACAACCGACCGGCTATTCATGTTGCACATTTTGTGTAGGATACGGCACAACAACGCTGATGCAAAGAAACACGTACTTTGTCTATCAAGTTGGAAACACAAACGTCACATAATTTGTGTTCACAACAGTAACACAAAATACTAGTTCTGTTGCAGCACCTGTATGGTATTTACAACAGACATACTGCACACTATGGGTTGGGGTTGTCTGGTCGCTGCTGGTATTCCGTCACCAACATCATTATGAAATTTCTCTATACTGCTTGATACATGACACTTCCTCGTGGTTCTAGTATGAAGCGGAAGATACGAGTATTCCAGACGAGACGTGTGCCAAAACGTCGAATGCTTAAGCCTTTTCATAAAGACTGCGAGCAAAGTGCATTAAGAACACGTAGTGACATCTATAAGTCTGCTTATTCCGAATAATGTTGGACACTCCGCAAGATGAACTCATCATTAAAGACTAGAATGTCGTCTCATGTGTAGTGAATTGGGCAAGCGTATGTGTACTACTCATAATTAGGGATTTCGAATAGCTCTAGAAAGTTTACTCGAATTGAAATCTCACACGCAAGCAATTAAAGGAGACATCGTACTGGTCTCAGTCACGAGACAAGAAATCGTATTTATAGATATACATCAGTATTAAATAAATCACAGACTGTCATTGATTGATCGTATTGACACATGCAAAGTTACAAACTGCAAGCTATTCTGTGTAGTACAGAACAAAGAAATAAGCGAATAACAGAAGGCGTAACATTGAGACTGTTCGTCCAATGCTGATGTGGAATCTTTAACGCGACGTTTGGACTGGTCTCTTGTTGAACCTTCTATTGTATCGGGGTGTGGATAAGTAGTGAATTGAGTAAAGTTTCACCAAAATATGTCTTTCCAAAACTTGGGAATAAGCTGATACGTTCAAACCAGAAGTACCTTCCTTATCCAGAGCTCATTTTTACCACAGCCCACGTATGTACGCAGTATGAAGTCGCCAGATGTCTGCCGTTTAGGGTTTCGTTTATTTGCTTTCATGTGCCTTTTCCGTTTACTTCCTTGATGGACACTGGAATAGGTGAGATTTTGTCAGCAGTCTAAGTCGTCATCTGGCTGAAATTGCAGAGCGAACGAAACCTGGTCGTCATAGTTTGTACCGCCACGTGAACAAACGATCAGTTTACTGTGCCATAGTAGCAACAACAACAACAACCGAATTCATATACCACTTAACCTTTTGTGATTAAAACTATCAAGTGAAAGTGTTTAAATAAGAGTGAGACTCTGACAACTACGTTCGTTATTCTAGAAAGCAAATCTTTCCGAATCTCTTGACGCTTGATCAGTGCAGTCGAGTTCCACCGAACTGGGTCACGATGTTGGGTACAATTAAAAGTATCACAAAACAGGGGAAGTTGTCCTACTCACTACTAACTGATGTGTAATTAGATTGTTCTGCTAATTTATCTCTGTTGCCTATTCGAGAGAGTCACGAGGCTAACCAGTCAGGTCATTGTCAGCGATCGGTCGCGGAGATAAGGCTTGTTTCGCACGCACGATCCACATACTCTGTGATTTATGTACGTTTCAAATCTGCAGATATTCATTGCCCCAAATTTCCAGCTTAACATTAAGTTAACGCTTCTTTTCCATGTAACAGGTAGCACACCAGCCAACAACCCCTGAAACGATTATTTATTTAGTCCATTTTTTCTATGGCCATGTGCGCTTGACCTTGAGTTACTGGACATGCTCCATACAACATATCGTAATATAAATTCACATATAATTGACACACTATGGCTCAAAGGGATTTGGTACAATACTGAAATAAAGGACGTCGAAAAGCGTACCTTCATGGACCAAATTTGGGATCGAAGTGAGCACTGCCATTACAGATTATCTGTCGTGTCTGAATGGGGAAACAGTGCCACCGATGGACTACATCTATTCCCAGATTCTTCAGTTTGCAACGACTCTGCTCAGTTGATATTGAGTTCAGTGCTGACAATTTTGGCAACACATTCGTCCCCAAACTCTTTGGCTATCTTGTCATTTCTTGTAATTCAGAGCAACTACAGTTGTTGATACTTGCCTGTAAGCTGTTTTACCACTTGATATGTCAAACTTCTTTCTGACTCCGTCGGATGCATTTCGATTTCACCCATCCGACAGTACCTTATGCCTAACCTACACAGTTTGGCACTGTTCATTCAGTTGTTCAAAATTGAAGGCAACTGCATCCGAAGACAGCCAGTAATCTAACATCGTACGTTTCCCATAACATGTTTTTACCTTGTATGAACTTCAATTGGACATACATACTGTGAGTTTTGCATCTTACTTCATAGAAGAGGATTGTTTTAACTCCCAATTCGATGACGCTGTTGATGATGTTCAGGGTTTGAGATAAAACTGATCAATAACCAGACAAGTGACATGATGTGAAATGTTGATGAGTAATTGGGGATTTAGTTAAGCTCAAATTGAACATCATTCATATTTGATCACAGCTTTCGCATTCAGACTGACTTTCTAGCCAGTCCTTTTGAGAAGAAGCACTAGACTAGAGCTTCTTTCTCATTAGAACTCAACTATGGTTGAGCTTTCAGATATAATGATTCATTCGTGCCTGATATGAGGTCAGTGGCGCACTGATCAACAAATATATCTGGTGAAATCGTGGAGGGAGTTCTAACTCCAATCTTGGCAAGGATACGCACTACTGATGAGCTCTGACGAGAGAAAGAAGCTGGCTGAAAAGTCTATCTGAATGCAAAGACTGTGATCAACTATGCATGATGCTGCACTTGAAATTATAGGACTTGTTGAACGTGTCTTAGTAAACACACACTTCAGTCTAAACAATTTCTTTAGTGCTACCAGATGATCACACTCGAATCAACGGAACAGGCGACAAGGTTAACGCCACTTGTGTGTTAAGTGCTCTGGCTATTAGGAGTGTTGTTGGTGTGTTAGTCTACCAGAATTATTTTTTGTTTACCGACACAGGATAGATCGCGATGACCTTGAACTGTTTCAGTTCATTAAGTCGGCTATCCTTACTCTGTCTTTTCCAATAGGCACTCCAACCCAAGCGTACTCTCCTATTTCGATTGCTTATGAGCGAGAACAACCTAGACATCGTGGGCAAGAGCTCACACACACCCGTGCGTGTCCGCATACGGACTAGCATACAAATGCACATACGTGTATCAGCCAGGGTCAAACGGGCGCGAAAACAAGCCAGCTGATTCCGGTAAAGTTCATTTTTATCGGAGCAGCAAGATGAGGAACGGAGAAGAAAACAAAACGACAATAACATCAACTATGTCAACAATCGGTTTTCTGATTCGTATTCTTACAACAGACTTCAAGAGCGACTTTTACGGGAAAACTGGGCTATTCAAACGACAGTTGATTAATTTGGGTAGGTAACATGAAAAATCATGAGGTTGTTAAAATGTACACCCAAAGGTCTCTGAATTTCACTCGGTTGCCAGTAACGGAAGGAGGGTGTCCAACATGTCCTGCTGTCATGGTTAAGTTTAGTGCTTCCTTCCTATTGAGTTCGAGTGTGATAATATATGAGAATAATTTCGCTTACATAATAAACATTCAACAAATTACACATACCGTATTCCAGCTTAGATGTCGATTTGCAATGAGCAGAAATCAAAACAAGAAGAGTATTTATATGGGACGATATCCGGTTGTTAGTTGTCACGCACTGATCAGCGAGTCGCCTTCAACATTGGTTACTCAAAGATGTTCTAATTTATATCGATACTAGTCCACCTTTAGAAGGATTCACTAGTTTTTGTTACAAATGTCATGAGTAGGTTGACAAAACGCACTAAACTACCTTATAAGTAGTCGCTCTGGAATTTTCAGAAGAGGGAATTTTTTAACACGGTGGGCTACTATAGAAGAGCCTGAGCTATTAATGTGGTGTACCTAGGTGACAATAATCAAAATCGTCGGTTCGTTCATCGATTATGAGCACCTATACCGTGTAGTATTGTTCGAACCTACCAAGTTCCGTGAAATGGGCATAAGAGAGTCGATCATTGAAATACGGGAGTAGTCCATTCAGGTCCAGTGTGTCCACTCTATTTTGTTGATTTGACTAAATCTGCAGACTCAGTAACGTTGAGTCACACGTTTTGTGATAAGCTCTAGAATATGCATTTTATGGACGTAGAGATTGTAAATTCAACTTTCTATACTCTTCTCAGGTTGAGAAGTGGTCATTCAAGATATCGAAACTTTTCATAAGCGTGTACACAATAAGCTCTGCAGTTATATGTCCAAAAGGAGTCAGCACGAATGAGAATACTTGGTTACATTACTTTACATGACTTGTTTTACAATGCCTGTCAGACAAGTCATACCACTTGCTTCATTGGTTGTCACCGAACTCACTGATAAAATGAAGTTTAATCTTACCAACATTTGAAGTAAAACAAGCTGAATGAGCGGGTTATAATTCATTGGATTAGCACCACCTACCTCTTCATTGTGTTGCCCTCCTTAGGATATCCAAGAGGCTGTTAGATGATGATAGTTCTGTTTATTTATGGGCTGTTACCTGATCGATTGGGAGGTGGAAACTGGCCTTTCCTTTTTTTATACTGTCGGTGATTCGAGCCACAAGATCTTTGATTCCATTCTTGGCCGGCCAGAATGGAATTGATATTTCAGTGGGATAACGTGTCAGTTCGTTGATACAAACCTGTATGGCACTTTGAATCGTCTTACAAACTTAGCTGTTTACCTAATCCCAATCTGACAGAACATCTTTGAGATCAACTTGACTAACGAACTCTCAGAAGTATGGAATTTATAAAGCTCCTGTATCTGATATTAGTACTTTTGATGGTACGATAATGACAAAAAAAACTGGAATATATCGCAATGTAACAAAAAAAATACATGTTTTGATAATCTTCAACAGTGGAAGCAAAACTTGTCAGCTTTTATAGCAAACTGTTAATGATTGTATCGTCCATTTTTGCCCAGCAATGTAAGGTCATTGAGATGTGGTATTCGGCTCGGTAAGATTGTGAGGGCTGTACAGGCTCATGTGAAACTCTATAATTAGAGGAATAACCGGCATTCGGAAAAGGTCAGTCAAGTCAAATCAGTAAGTCAATAATCAATCAGATGATCGATAACGAGAGATCTGTAACCTTACCTGGAAGTCGAAAACGAGGGCCAACAACTTTTCATGTCACATCCTAGGTGGTAACAGATACCAACTGTTTTTCACCCGTATTTCATCCAAGATTGCTAATGACCAGGTTAACGTTCAACGGTCAAACTAATTAGGTGTACGGAAAACAGAGTAAAACTGAATAGGGTTTTTTATTTTTTCTAACAAAAGGTGGAATTGTTTGTATTAACATAAGAACTGATGGTGCTGATAACTAGCATGTAAAACCTTCGAAGTATAATCTCTTTAAATTTCGAAGTTTTATCACTTATAACTAGGCTCCTTGTCTTTTTCAAACATAAACACAGATGAAATGAGAAACAGTAAATTTACAAGTATTCCTAGTTTTCAAATTTCTCTACGAATTCAAATGATTGTCAAATGATGGTCATCGTTACAAAATTCACTGGGGATGAGTTTTCAAAAAATGAGAACTCTTACGAGAAACTATTTTCAACGGATACTTTAAGATATTCAATTTTTTTCACGAATATTAGGGGAGGATTGGGAAAACTAAGAGAATAATATCTGAGATGCATACCTAGTTACAATGAGGCCAATTTACAGGATCATGGGTGTATTTCTGTATCGTGTATACAGAGAAATACTACTGTTTTTTTGTCAACATAATTCGCTGCCCATCGTGTCTTTGTTTGAAACCGCTATTTGTAACTCAAGACAGCGTTGACTTTGAATCATTCGGAGCTCTTAGTATATTAGTCATGTTTAGTACTTGTTTGTACATTTTTTTAATCGCATTGTTATTATTATCTGCGACCAGTTGGTATTTATTACTTCCAAGCATATTTACGAAACATGATAGTTACGCGAAGCCCTATACTGTCATAAGAGAGCAAACTGCCTTAAGCAATCAGTTTCATTCATTAAAAATAGTCTTAACCTATCCATCTATGTTCAATCTTCAAAAAGTATGTACCTATACGATGAAAATCTACTCGATTCATTGTTTGTCCAAACCCGACACAACAGAAGATCTAATGGGGGGGGGCAATCGAAACGTCGCGTTAAGGATACTACTGTAGTGAGGAGGAGCGATCGTACGATACTATTCACTAGTGGGAGTCAGAACGTAGATTTTGACAGTAAAGTAGCCACAGCAAAAATACAAGAAGAAACATCGGAGTGCAGTATCGCATGAAATGGTTCTTGGCACGCAAAGGAACGTAAACGAACTAAGCGTTGACATCCGTGGCAACCGTGACGGCCTAGGCCCAGTACCGTACGCAGCTGAGTGTTTTTATTTGTTGTCTTGTTGAAACGCATAACTTACGTGTTGCTTTTTTGAATAGATAATCCTTGTGCCATCCGTGTTCTTGGCTCACAACACTACATCCGGATTGAACGAGTAGTCTCGGTTATTCGGTAATTTCTCTGTTCTGTATTACACGAATTGGCTTACAGTTTGTGACTTTGCATGTACCAATACGATCAGCCACTGACAGATTGTGATTTCTCTATTACTAATGTATATCTATAAATGCCACTTCTTGTCACATGAATAGGAACTGTTTACTATAGCCAGTTCGATGTCTACTCCTTATTATTTGTGTGGAAGGTTTCGAGTATGATTTCGTGGACTGTATGAATTCCCTGATTCCGAATAGTACAATTTATCTAAAGAATCCTGGTGTAAGTGAACAATCTGACCGCGACACCAAATGAAAACTGAGTGGACCAAAGCAATAAAAAAACAACTCGGGTAAAACTGAGGTTATATTAAAGAAGCCATTGTTTATTTTCTATTATTAGTGGAGAGTCAACATTGGGAAATGCGCAACTGCAAGCTTTCCTTTCTTCTGTCAACTTCTAGGCAAATACCACATACTGACTGCAGTCCAAACCTGTATTAACACGGTAATTCTACCAAACAACTTTGCTCCCGGGGCCATTACGAACCAAATCATATAGACACGTCCCAGTTGACATCGGAGTCTCGATCGGGCGTACAAATTAATCAGCACGAAACAAAATACAAAGCGACTTAGCGCCAGCGCTCCATTTCATTGCCTGATGGTCTACATTATACCCACGGCATGTTGAGTGTTTTGCGCACATGTTTATCTACTGTTGACCTACTCACAAAAGAAAAGTGAAATCTTTTCCATCACCACATCTCATGAGATATATCTAACCGATTGTGAGAGTAGTACATACGTTTGCAAATCGTGTTTAAACGTTTCACTCACTGTTTTTTTTATTCTAAGAGTTTGCTTAAGCTAGATCAACTCCTCAGGCACTGAGGACATGTCGAAAACGACCTTTTTGTACCCATCATAATGTGACATTGGCATATGAATTCTTTCAGATACATCTTTGTGTTCATCTTGCATCATTGTCTCTGAGGTCACTGGCTAATGACGAACACTTGAATAGCCACCATAAACGAAACAACTTTCTTTTGCTGTTAGAACATGTCCAATCTGGTACAGTCTGGTTGAAGTTGCCACGAAAACGTCCTCAGCAAATGATTTAAGTCGAAGTTTATATACACACATTATTGATGCTATTCCGACTGTTTAAATGGACAATTGTATAGAGGTAATCGATAATGTTTCTAAGTCACTGTTTGTTGAAATGAGCCTTGTTAGGCTTGATTATCTGCACTAAAGCTAGAAACCCCTGTCTACATAATCGGGTCACTTCAATTTATTATATTTCAACATTCTATCACCTTTACTACAAGTGAAACAAACTCCTGAATCTGTATCTTTTTCCTCATTACTCTTTACTCTCCTAAACGTCGATCGTTCACGGTAATAATGTTACTATATATGGCAGTATGAATTCTAATGTACATAGCAATCAAATTTGGGTGCATTAGGGAATATGTATCGAATCGCAAAAACATACTTCCGAAGGGTAAAACGTACAGCACTGACAGGTTCATCAATCAACACATAGTTTGGTTACTGACTGGTTCTATTGTTTTTAGATGGAAGGAAGAAGACAATCCAGCGCCATATAATTTTTATTATCAGTAGGCCCAGAATCTTACATGATTTCTTCATCTAATGAATGAATCAGTCCAATCAGAAGATATTCATATTCTTGTGATACACAGAAAGCAAAGAATTTTCACATTCACAAACGCAACTATTTGCTGTTAATTGGTTTACTTCCGTTTATTTACAACAACATAACAGAACACGATTATTCGTGAGCTGCAATCGAGCTATCTAATCATTATCTGCAGGCTAATGTGACTGGCCGTTTTCATACGACAATTCAATCAGGCTTGGTGTGTAGTCAGTGGCGCAGTAGCCAACAAGTTTGTCAGATAAAAGCTTGGCTTGGGTTCTTATCCCGGCTATGGTAAGGATATGCACTACTGGCGAGCTTCAACGATAGCAAAACTCGAGTCCAGTGTACCTTTTCAGAAGGACTGACTGAAATATCTGTGAATGCGACAGTTGCGATCATTTATAACTTGTGTTCAGCCCGCATAAAAAAAACCTACTATCTATCACTGAAATGAAAAGTTTCTGAGAGTAGATGAATGTTTGAGCCACATGATGTATGACGTGCGCAGAGTGAGCGGAGACTGTGATCTCAGGTGAACCAGATAAACAAAATAGCAAGTGAAAACTATTTTCCAAGGCTGTCATTAAAACGTATACATACATCTCTTTCAGTGTGCTTGGTCAGTTGCATGTATCACATACTTTGCGATAAGAGGCTGCATATTGAACGATCCAGCTGATATTATGTATAGCACTGCTGGGCAATCTAACTAGTCCACGCTGTTCATGTTTCGAAACTGCCTGCTTTGGATCCCTGTTAGCATTAGTAGTATGTGCATTTGGACCATTTTGTACGTGACAGGTCAGGTTCGTACACATGTGTTCAGTGACAGGTTTGTAATGCTGCACAATGCTTGAGAAGTCTGACACATTTATCGATTATCTGCCTATTGCACATGACCTGGGTTAGACCAGAAATAACAGTCAGACAGTCAGTCTGAATTATGTTTTCGTTGGTTGAAGGTTTTGACTCAACACTAGGCTACACGAACATCATCGATTTCCTGGCCAAGGTTCAAGAGAAGATTATCATCTGGGGATACAGATACTTTGTCAGAGATAGATCAAGGTTGAAGTTAACGATATAATTGTTGCGAGATGTTGTGTTCTTCCTAAACTGTCTCAGTTTGTGTTTTCTGACACTTTTTCTATTGAATATGACGTCTATGCCAAATACATTGAACTCAGTTTGTTCAAAATACATCTGATACAACTAGTAAGGGATGACTCCATGTTTACCAACGTTGTAGTCTAGGTAAACTGTATTGACTTAAAAGGATTCGCCGACTTTACTAACATACTCCTTAAAATGAGAAATTAATTCATGTTATGTTCTGAAGAAAAAACACACAATGTCATTTGGGTCACTGTCACCATTAATGTGATTCATGTCATAAAAAGCTTGTACAAGAAATCACTCGAAACACGGTCAACAGGATAGCCAGAAGACTATCAGTTCTGATTTCACACTGATTGTGTTTTCCATGATGTGTATACACAAAAACGTAAGCGAAAAATTTAGTATAGTTGAAATGACAGACACTTTGTACTATAAGTACTCAGTATGTGATCTTTGTTTAACACAACAAATATTATCTTATAGATCTGAAATCAATCAGAACTCATTTCTAATAGAATCAAGATTTTTAAATGATAGATGGAGAAGCGAATGGATATGAGAGAGAATTTATCGAAAACAACCAAGACCATTAAAATATTAGTTCAAACCATAATTAAGAGGACATATATCAAGTCGATAGCTGTACATTACACTTCTATTTACATGTTGATTCGTTTTGTACAAACCTACGCATGTAGACATTGATGGACAACTAAACACAACTGTAATTTTGTTTTACTTTTGTGTCGTTGGTATTTTGCACGATATACCACCGAACACGACTTCTGATACCTCTTCCGGATTCCTGCTACAATATGGCAGAAACAGAACTACGAAGAAATCACAGAGAATAGACTCATTGATTCTCGATTCGTTCGATCAACATTGCTATGTACACTCTGACCATCTTCTACATGCAACGATATATTGTCAGAATTTTCATATCCGAAGTCAACTCTCGGGAGAAAAATTGTACTCACTCGTTTGCTAACATCGATTCAGAATTGAACGAAGTTGTGAGGAAATGTCCCTGAAGGGTCGGGATAGAACAGTCTTGGAACGGATGGTCGAAGAAGTTCATCTCACTGATATCAAAAGCAAGTTTTATCACTACCCCCTCAACAGCTTGGTTGTCGCGCTAAATTTGGATGAAAATCTGGAGAAGATGGAAACAATCATAAACAAACCAGTAATACCCTGCTTGGTGGTACGAACTTCCAGCGATAAGGTAAGTTTCACATGATACAGTGGAAATTCAAACGCACATTCTGGACAGGTGTACTGGGGATACGATAATCAATAATTTTGTTCCACACCCACAGATCATGAAGACCCATCACCCGCGGGATTTAGGCGTACGAGATAAATGACTGGGCCGTTGGAAGATGTATCGGATCAAACGAACCTCGCATTCGTGCTCATAGTCCTTCTTTCACGAATGGATCTTAGGTGCTAGTAACACTCACAGTGCAGTTCATAAGCTGAGGAGTAGCACCACTAAGTCACGTAGACACTGGAGTATTGTTTAGCGCAAGCACTGGACGTATGTTGCATCGACTATCGGACTGCAGACGGAAACCGTAGTGTGACCGAGCGTTTATGGCTGGCAGTGTCTCAATGCTGACTAAAAATAAGACCACTGCAGTTTTCATTATAGCTGCGTAGCATATAGAACAATTTGCTTTGGATCCAAACACCCTCTTTCGTGTCACATTTGACAGATTTATTGTGCTTTCTATACATCAGGGCGGAGATGAACAAAATATAGCATGGTACGACTCGATTAACAGCCCAGTCCAAGGGGCTGTCAAAGGTAGATTTACCACATCGAAGCAACTGTGACGTCCTTGGGAATAAACTGTCAACTCGGTGAAATGACCCGAACTGTTGAGGCTCCTGATATCTTGCAGGGTACAGAAAATTTGAAACTCATGACTAGAAATCGGTCACGCGTGTTTGTATGGGAGATGCCATATTCTATAGTACAACTGTAAAGAAAGAATTATTATCCGGATGCAACGACAAGCAAGCTGCCACCTCAAAGAATATCAGCACACGTTCAGTGTCAGGTAGCTTTCTTTCACTTCAGTTTACATTAATGCAACAGGAACCACCATTCACAGGAAATGAAAGTATTCCTTTGGTGGAGCTGTTTGTTCTTGGGCGATGCATTCACTACAGTAGAATCTGAGTGATGTGAGTGTGTAACAAAAATGTTGATTGTCAGACCCATGAAACCAAACATACGTTCATGATTGATACCGGAATTTCCTAGAGACACAGTATATTTACCTCCTCTGGATCCTCTGAAGAGAAGTGTGCTTTCAAGTGATCCTGGCTTGATAAAACATTATGTGAAAGGGTAAACAGGACTGTTATCAACATACCACTTCGACTAAAAAATATAGTGTAAAACAAAATAAGTAGTGAAATGTCACCCAGTAATACCTGTCATGCAACATTATTTCTGGACTATGATAGTGTCAGGTTGCTGAGGTCAGAACAGAATCCTACTAGTGATTATTCATATCCAGGAAAAAGGGTACTAACGGAATAAAATCATGACCTCTGTTTCAGTTGAGCCCAAGATAAAGTTAGGAAGAAAGATTTTAAGGAATGCTATTCAGCTTGTTACTATTTTAAGAAGCTTCAGCGTAGTTTGCCTTTATCTGTTCGAGCAGGAGGGCCCTCATTTGGAATTGCTACTACGTCACTTGTGTCAGTTATTCTAACTACCCAGACTTCAAAGCAGAATTTCTGATGTCCTTTGTGCACTCACATTTGCAAATGGTTTGGCATGATTTATGCTAGACATCTCATGAATGGATTCATGTACTCTAGTGATACTCCCATGAAGTCACTGCATAATTAAATTGGGTTTGGCCGCACTGTTTCATTTTGGAGGACACGGCCCAGTTCAGACCCCCAAAAATTGCCCCTGAGGTTCTAAGTTTTTTCTTCAATGGAGGAGGAGCCTCTTACTAGGGGAATACTATGTTGTAAGTTATTAGCGTAGATAGACGCCAGCTGGCGGCAGGCGTCAAGCACAAATCAGCCTATGAATTAATGTGTTTCTTTTCCATGATTCTGCTACTACACGAACTTGTGCATTTCATCGTTTATCAGGCAAAAATCTCCAGACGTCAGTGACCCCGTTGTAACCCTTTCGGAAGAATGTGTATATAATAATATAATTACAGACACCAGATGCGTTGATCACGTGTTGTGTACCTGTGTTAAAAATTGTAATCGATTTCCACATTGTGGTGAACAGTGACATTTACAGTATTTTACAAACCCAGATTTAGCTAAACAGTTTGGTTACCTTTAACCCCTCCACCAAAGCATCGAATAAATTTTGCACCATGTCAATATTTCGTTTACTCATCACTCGCAGACAAAATTCGCGGACTCCGTAAGACAGACAGGTTAAGACAGACAGTGAGTGAACACGCATACACCTATTTCAAGACCACGACAAACTCGTCGTTTGCCTCATCTACATTGTACAAAATGTCTTGTCAGGTAGGTTCGAATACGCGCTGCACCAGGCCTCCATAATCGTAATCACAGTTGACCCATCTATTTTGTCTCCCAAGTTATACATCGGTTATTAGGATATTTACGTGAGCAGAATGGATAGATAGCTACATTACCTAGTGGCTGAATCCATCCCGAAATGTTCTAGGCAACTGTTGCTCAAAATTCCACACTTTCGACTATTAGACAGATGATAACGAATCATTAAGGTGCCCCACTTAGTTCGCTGGGGGTATTGAACGGAAACCGAAGCTACTAGCTTTTACCGATTCTAATCCGATCCGTACTTATTGGCTGGCTGTGTACACACAATTGTGGCTGAGACAGTCCATTGGGTTACCCTGATCCTGATTACATAATGGCTGGTGTAATCATATTTATTTACATTTAATGTACATTTTTGTCCGATGTATGTACTCTGCATTTCTGCGTTCGTGTCTGATGGGAATAAACGAAATGTCAGCGTACCTCAACACGTCTTCTTTCTGTTTTAATAAACCCGTGTTAGAGTGAAGGGTGGGACACAGAGGCATTACTAATGATTACAGATGACGTTCAAGAAAAAAGCGACTGGCGTCAACTGGTTTATTTGTGTGCCGGAAAACCTATGGTTTGCGTACATCGATCGGTGCTGATATGGAGTCCTCTCTAAGGGACGTTGGGTAGATGCATATTGCGACACTCCATCGACAGAAGCACATCGGTTATAAGGGAAGTGAATGCATACGACAAAGACGCTTAAAAGTCCCCCCTCTGTGGTGTTTCATTTAGCTTACATTTATGAGCAACGTACTTCCGGAATACTTTGGACCTCTATTTGCCTGCGGCGAAGGAACGATAACTAATTTCGATAAGCATATCAACTTCAGACCCTCTTGTGAGGATAACCGGGATTTCGGAGCGAAACTAGGCTAGATACCAGCTTCCTGCTACTTCCTACTTACCTACGGTAGCTTAAGCGACTTCAGTTGGATACCGATTACGTCGCAGACCACTGCGCGCAGTTAACCCAATCCAATACGTTTACACACACACACACACACACACGTACACGTACGCACTCACGCTACACATGTCTAGTCGAGCTTCTCACAACTGGACCACGTAACCTGGCGAGCTGGCATGTGCGTATGCGCGCATTGCACTGTTCTGCACTGGTCACGCCTTTGTGGCCCTGTATCTACCTCCCACCACCACCGCAGAGCAAATAGGAGTCAGAGTTCAGACCACCGTTTTACCTCACGCACTGCGCGGCTGGTATACCGCCGCGCTGACACCCTGTCTATCAGTCGCTCAGACGCGTGCGGCGCACACATTAGACTGGCCCGACATATCAGCGAGCGAAAGGCAAAGAGCGCGCGCGCGCTTGCGTACGTGCGTTTGTGTGTATTCGTATAACGAAGGCCTGTCACCCACACCTGACCTGCATTTGAGGCAGTCATACAGTCTGGTTGACCCGTGCGGTGAGGCGACCAACCTTGGTCATTGGATGTTTTACGCCGGGCCAGACATTTTTGCCCATAAAACCCACAAACCCTCCGGGAACACAGCACGTACTTCAATCGGATAGATATTATTTCACCTCTGGCGGGTGTAACCGTTTTGTGCAGCCTCCATCTCGTGGACTATAGTCATTTTCAAGGCCAGTGGATGCGTTTATGTGATTGGTTTGGGTAAGTCGCAGGGCGTTTCGCGTGAGCCATAGGGTATCATTTTTCATAGGGGTTGTGTGACATTTTTACTCCAGGTGATTTGAGAGCTATCTTTTGTTAGTCTAGGCTTTTCGGGCCGCATTTTGCATACATGATGTTAAGCGTGCAGTATATGAACTCTACGTTCACTTTCAGCGGGATTATACGGTCGGCATAATTTCTCTTATGTAACCTACTCAGTGTACATTATCCGATTTGCCTGGACCATTCAGACGACTTCAAAAAAATGGTTCCGCTGTGTAGATTACATATGATCGCGTGGTCACACTCCTGGTGAACAGCTTGTCCCCTTATGCTAGGTTTGTTATTAGGCGCCGTAACACTAATGTTTGGTTAGAATGCTTGATTGCTCTCTGCTGCCTGGAACGTCATAATGTTGGGCAAACCGTAAGGACGTGTTTCTGTGGATATGCGATTTTTCCCATAACAATTGAAATGCTGAATAATTCGCCCAGCGGAATAGTACGATTGCTTTCTTTAGGAGAAACGCTGTCTGATAAAAGAATACACTCTGAGGATATATATAGACGATACTGAAAACCACGATTGACGGCAAAAGGGCTCTCACGGATGCATAGTAGACATCGACTTTATAAATAGCTATGCAAAATACTGTGTAGCGAACAAGCTCGTTTTCAGTGATTCATCATCAGGCTAAATACATCACATTTATATCACGAATTTTAAAGGGGAATCATTAAAGGGGGTAAATGGGGAACGGGTAGTTTATCAGGTCAATCAGTTCAAGACCCACGGTTCAAGTGGGTACTTGATTACAGCGTGACATTGAACTGATTGACCTGATAAACTACCCGTTCCCCATTTACCCCCTTTAATGATTCCCCTTTAAAATTCGTGATATAAATGTGATGTATTTAGCCTGATGATGAATCACTGAAAACGAGCTTGTTCGCTACACAGTATTTTTCATGACTACACTGGGAATTTTCGCACGAATTATGAACAGTCTAAGTGTAGGGAAAAGGCATCCAA
>JTDE01000553.1:46267-71049 GCA_014338405.1 Paragonimus skrjabini miyazakii | reverse complement strand
CCACAGTACCTTTTGGTCAGACTCATGGCTGTTATGATGATGATGATGATGATGATCATTCCTTATCTTTCTTGTTTAGTGTGTCAATTGGAGAGGGGTATTTTTTTAGTACATTGTGCAGCTACAATGTGCATTCCGAAATGTTTACCACAAGGCGAGATGGCTTCTAACGTTGTCTGTGTTGCCTGGAAATTGTCAACGAACACCTTGCCGTCATCAGTCAGCCTCCCAGCAGGTGTGAGGTCCACACTGACATCCCGTGAGCACCAGAGAGAGTGCTTCATTATCTCGTCTATTATAAAAAATTTAAAAAAAATGCTGACATTGAAAACCCTTGACGTACATCGCTTCTGGTGCTGAGATTGTCAAACAGTTCACGGTGAACCCTAGCCTGAGCTGAAGTATGGTAATAAAACGCCGACAGTTTGTTTACATACTTGGAAGGTAAACACCTGCATTTAAGTGATTTTAAAAGTGTAGATCGATCCACCGAATCAAATGCACCTTTGTAGTCGAGAAATGTGGCAATTGTTAGCCGGCGGTATACATGACGCTGCTGCAGAATTTGGCAGGGTAAAAATGTTATCAGTACATTCTCGACCGAGGCGAAAGTCTGCTTGTTCCTCCATAATGCTGCAGTGAGTCAACGGAGTATAATGGATGTCAGAACCCTAGTAATCACTGGGGTCAAGCTACTTTCCCTATAATTTTCGCAAGAGACCTGGACTCCTTTCTTGAATATAGGAACTATTATCGAGTGACTCCAGAACAGAGGAACGATCTCCGTCGTCCACACAAGTTGATACAACTGAGTCAATGCCTCTGTTAACGACTCCCCACCTTCCTTGATGAGTACCGGCACGAGATCATCTGGGCCGGCAGCCCTATTATGTTTGAGGGTCGAGATGCAATCGCGAACCTTATTCCCAGTGGGTGGTTCTAAATCTATCGATCAGGGTGCTACATTACCAGTTTGTGGCGGCAACACGGTGGAAGCCGGAGGGCAGGTAAACTGACCCCCAAAGTGTTCTGCCCAGCCCTCTAACCTTCTGAACTTATTACATATGAGTATGCCATCTGCCTCACTGATAGCTTCAGTGACAGACCTGCCGATGTTCTCTGAAGGAAATACGGTTTACATTTCCGCAAATTTCTCCATTAACCAAACCTCACAATCAGCGTTTAGACTGTCATTCTTCTACGGATATCTCTCCTGAACTTGTTATATGAACTGCCAGGAGGAATTTTCCGTCTGGTTTTTAACAACTCTGGAGATTTCTCCGTGATCCAATGTCTGTTCAACCCACGTATCCTTGTGCTGCACGCTACAGTACCTGCTTCATGAATGGCCTGTGAGATCTCGATACAACAGCTATTAAGATTTTCAGAACTGGGAAGACTGCTTTCTAAGTTGGTTTGGTAATTATGCTTTACCGACGGTACAGTCAGTTTTTTAAAAGCCGGTCGTTGCTGTCGGTGGGGTCGTTGTCCAGCAAAAGTAAGAACGAAATGGCAACGTATCAATAAATGATGTGAATCCACGTTTGTGCTCCAATAAGAACGACTGTCCTGAATCGAAGCATATCACCTGTAACTAACAACTATGTATTCTATGAGACCAGGCCTGATTCGGAAAAGGTGGGCACCAAGTGTAACAGTGAGGTGTACGATGCCTAAAACTAGTGTTGACTAAAAATAGGTTATGCTCAGTGCACAGTTGTAACCGTCACCCGCCATTATTCGAGTGATGTGATGCCATCCTAAACGAGGCTCTGCCTTACCAAAAACACCGACCTGGGTGTTCATATCTCTGGCCAGAATGATTATATCAGAACCATGTGTCAACCGAAGGAGAGCCACCATGTCGGAATAAAATGCGTCTTTAATATCGACGTCAGTCAGCGGGAGCATGAGTAGACACAATGAAAAGATTTCTGAAAGTTTGGCATCTAGGGCTAGCCTTAACAGAAACTGCCAAATGGACGGCAAAAGAATCCATTCATCAACTATCTATTCCAGCCTGACGGGTGGCGACAGCCACGAAAGCACTCGAAGTATATGTGCAATAGTATACATATTAATATGAGTACATATAATATATATATAATAGTACAGCCGTAATTGTATAGTAGAATATGTCTATAATGTATGTATATTATACACGCATATATATGTATATATGTGTATATGTATAATCCATATCTAGTGAACAGTGCGTGTGCTGTTAATTCAGTGTGTTAACCATTATCCTGGATTCTTCTCTCTGAAACGCAGCAGACATCGACATTCCAAAAGTCTAACGTTCGTGCGTGCGTAGTTTGTTGATCTATCTACTTTAGAATGCGAACGTTTCGCCCCGTAGGTCTTAGCAAGGGACGAGGGAGATCTGAGACTGGGTGGTGAGTGATAAGACTGTTACTATGATTGGTTATATCGGTTGTGAGATCTGTAGAATAGTTGCTAGAAATGGGGGTTGGGAGGGACCTGTGGGCCAAGGTTGATAGGACAGTAGGGGAGGGGTTAACAGTGGTAACTTTTCGCCTATCCACCCTGCTGTATGCACCAGATAGGGCGACCTGTTATGACTATTCATGGTTGTATGTGAGCCGAGATACTATCAGGATGCCCAGACCTAGACAAGAGAACAGCTAGCCTTCTTAACCAAAGCCGTTGAGTCACAATCCTGACCCGCAAGACGGCGGGTGTTTAGTAGTGTATTAGTATTAGCGTCATTTTCTCCGGAAAAAGATGCCGTTCTTCTATCTCTTAACGTAGAGGACCGGGAGAGTGTGGTTTGTCAGACCCCTACCTATTGGCTTGCGTGATATGAGTGACTTTTGGTGTGATCGTCACACCATCCTTTTTAGCCGAATAGGTCGTGGAAGTGCACACGCTGTCACATCATGTTAAAGTCGAATCTTATTATGATCGATCCCTAATGTGGGCAGAAGTGTATCAAAATGCGGTGACCAGGTTCATCGGGGTAATTACAAACCTGTTGTGATGACACAAGTCCCCTACTTTTCGACACTTATGGAACGTTGCGTTCTTTCTGCCATGTCTAATCGTTATGGCTGTTATCCGCCTGTAACAAGTGCTTTTTTAGCACATGCCCGTAGGCCTCACCGTTAATCGTGTTTTTGGGAATGATCACTTCACTTTTTTGTTCATACAAACGGAACCACACACATGAACAGATTCGCCGTTGTGTTAAACAACGAGTGGGTCAATCACCACTACTTTATCATATTGGGTACTTCCTTCTCCTTTGTGTAGTTCAAACTGGGACTGATCCGTCCAGGCTGCCCTGGACCATTACTGCAATGGCCAGTCGCAGTGTCACATTGCTCACAACGGTAACTGTTGCTTGTGCATTTCCGTTAGCGCTGGGGCACAGAAGCTTCTCGTACGTATTTGGTTTACAGAAATTCTTCTAATCGTAGTTCGGATAGATCTCGGAAAATGACTTGATCCAGATAGCGGTGAAACGGCTGTAAACGACTTCGCAGTCATCGTCGTTCATCCCTTTTGGAGGGATTCTTCTTCCACTTCTTTCTTTACGTCCCCTGCCTCCGGATGCAGGTTCGCGCGATATCCACCTCCTTATTGTGGTTCGGGAAACCTTTAAAAGACAAACCACTGTCTTGATTTACTCACTCGGTGCATGTTAGTAGCTTGCCAGTTTTCGTTGCCAGTTGACGTGATCTACTCCTGCAGCCGTCCGGTAAAACGGTGACATTTAACTCAACTCATCTGGTTGATTACAAAAGTACACGTTTGGTGGAGTGTAATGTTCCGCCGTCCAGTGACCCAATGCCAGACGGTGAAGACAAAGTACATACGTGCCGTGATGGGCGGTGATCTACTATGATCACACGGAAGGCGATATTGAATGCATTTTTGATGTCGCCAAGTGTTTGCATGTGATGTCAGCAAGCTGCGATCGCAACGGCGACTTCTCTTTCGCTCGCTTTTTTTTACGTCTGGAATTTTCTGCATCCCTGTAGTGTTTGTGTCTTTCGGATAAATCCGTAAGAACTCCGCAAATCATGCCATCTGGTGTTGTAAATTACCCGTTCAAATCACGATGATGGCTTGTCACTTAAGCTTTCCCATTCGACATGATTGCCCGTCGTATCCATAGCTGCACATGATTGACCTTGGGGCAAGGACTATGTCTCAGCCGATTGCTTGCTATGCAACTTTATACTCAACCGTCATGCTGGATCTGAAAAGGTCTTGACTCGACCTTCAATTGTGGGTTTTAAAACATGCTCACAATTGACGAACTTTGTGATTGGGATGACATCCCGCAAGGACCGATGTGGATAACGCCATTGCTGATTGTCGCTTATGTTCGGACAATGTGTTTTCCATCCTACGTTGAAGGTCGCAGTTCCCACAGGTCATGCAGTCGATTACTATCTTCGTATATCGAAGCAGGTTTGACATGAAATTCGTTCTGATCTTGGGGTCAGCATTGCTTCGTCAACAAATTGGTTTTTTTAAAAAAGCAAATAACCCAGTCTGATAAATGCAATCATGGTTATTCAATTCAGCCCAGTTAGGGTGGACAGGTTTTCCTTTGGTATTTTGTACTTGCCAGTAGAAACCAGCTCTATAATTCTTTTCAATAGCTAGCAGCGTTCGAATCGTATCGTCAGATGAATTGGTAATCGGACACGAGAAAGTTCAGCAAAGAATAGGAATCAAAATGACATTTTCCACTACTTAAATAATGTAGACGGAATTGCGTAATCATCAACTGATCGACAGCCAGTGCTTTTATGGTAAGGTAAACACGGATAACAAATGTAAACGATCGATCATCGAGATTGTCCTCAACATTTAATCGGACTGACACGGTATCCTCTTCACGTCGTACACCTACAATGGCTTGTCTTACACGCAGCAGCGCTCTGTGATGTCTACGCAAATCCATATTCGGAAAGGTCAGAGCGTGTCCTCCCAGCTTCGGCACACTGTTGATTTTATGTGGTGACGATTATGGCCGAGCGCTATCAGTTTTAGTAAGCCGTTGACGTACTGCGTACAGGAAAGAGCGGAAGTTGGATAAAATGTGTTCTAAACATTGACGAGGAAATATTGACTAAATGTGATGTGAAGTGACTAAAAAGGCTATGACATCGGATTAACTAAGCGATTACTTGAGAAAAAATTGAGGGGTACTAAATTACGGTAGAAATACTTGTATTTGGTTATAGATTTGCCTGTTTTTTCCTTCATCGACTGGGTCCGGGGTTTGTAAATTTTTGTTGTGAACAACAGACTACGTCTTGTCGTTTGTTCTTCTCTTGGACTAATCTACCGGCTGAAGCGGCTATGGGAGACTATTTTCGAGTTGTCTTCATCAATGTGAGACGGGAAGCACCATAATTGGGGATCTCTAATGATCGGAGCCGGTATTTTTGAGGTTCATTTGTCGGTGAGTAACGATCACTGAACTACTGGATGGTTTGTCCTTATCCATGCTGTACTGGCTTTGATATTCTGAGCGTCCCTGAACGGTTGTCAATTCTAAGCGATTGCCTTTTTCAAATGGTAAATCCATCCGCATTTCTAATGCATCGGCGTATCGACCTAATCCGTTGTACGCCTTCATTTACATGTGGCGGCCAATTTGCGATAACCTTATCCTTTCAATACACACATTTCTTCGTACGCGCGCACACACACACGTATAAGGCGTACTGTGCTGGTGACCTGATTTGGTCTAAAAATGGGCCCTGTTTTCGCACTCCAATTTGCCCTTTTGCCCCCATGGGACGTTCATCTTGCTGGCGTGTATATGTGGGCTGTGTGTATCCGTCGGTGTGTATGAATGCGACTGTACATGCATTTGGTCACACATACACACACACTTGCGTGCCTGTATGTAGGCAGTCGCGGGCTATCTTGCCTGCGTACCTGTATGCATCGACTAAATTCCTATGCCTCAAGGTCACGATACGCTAATACCTCCACACAATCAATCAATGCGGCCTGATGACCCTGTGAACTGAGGTAAGCATGGTTTTATTAGAAAGATTTTCTCACGGTTCCCATGGGGTCTATTTAACACATTCTGTCGCCTGGTTGCTAGTGTATTGTCGTGTTTTCAGTCAGTTAGATGGTCACTTTTATCATATTCGAACAATCTAGTTCTCTCGTTTTGACACTGTATCCTAAAACGCTAAATTTTACTTAGGAATTATGAAAATCCCCCAATTGTGTGTCTGGTAAGTTCAGCACGATTTTCGGTCGATAAGACTTATCCTAACCTTTGTGCGAGTTACTCCGTGAGATGTTGGCACCTTGCTACTACTCACCCAAAGGGCTGCAACATTGTGAGCCCTTGTGCTCATTTGATTGTGTACCTTAAAAACATTGAAGTGGAATATTCACACTGCACATGATCAATCCAGATGACATCTTGTCGATGGGATGCTTTCACAACGGCTGTGAAAATGTTCTTATTCCGAATGCACATCTAGCTAAGAGCTGTGATATGAATTTCGGGCTCTTTCTGACATGGTGTATGGACAGTAAGCTCTATTCATTTGCCACCCAAACCAATGTGGAACTGTGCAGTAGGAATGCAGTCATTCTTAGTGATCACTGGATAGCTGCTAACACGTGGCTCAGCATTTCCTAGAGAGAACAGACAATCCAGGGGACGATTCCATGCAGGTCGTTGTTAGTTAACTTGGCTCTGCGTATTTTTCTAAAGTCCCGTTCATATTCCGATTATTTTTGCGATTGTTCCCAACCATTGGAATAGAACGGAATTTCACTTCTTCCAAAGCCTGTCTACAGGCACAAAATGCTCGTCGTTCTTTCGCTGATTGTGCGAATTATTTGTTTGTTACGTGTTTTATCAATTGAACAGCAGTCCACTTTTATCTCATCCTTAGCGTTCAGATAAATTTCCCCACCTCGAGAGGGAGCGTTAGACTTAGGTTTCGCCATTCATCTGTGGTTCATATTCTTGTCCGAGCGGGAGTTAAACTGCAACCTCAGATTCTGTTAGGTCGACGCGGACTGTGAACCAAACTCGAACAAGCAATCACACACACACCTTCAACTACGCCTTCTAGTGTTTGGTGTTCATGCTATTTAGTGTGACACTGTGCACTCGGGCTACGACTCTCGGGATAAAACAGAAGTCTCACTTTGCTTAACAACACTGTCTGGACAAAAAACAAGTTGACACTAGGGCCGAACAAAACTTGTAATGATGAACTGTCGACAATCATTTAGTCATGGTTTTATACAAAGCACAGCTATAAAACAGGGAATTAGAAAAGCTTACGATTATGTGAGTCCTTCACGGGTCGAACGACGACCAATATTCCACATATAGGACTTAACAGTAACTTAAAAGACTGTGGTGTAGGTCGATGTACTCGTTTACAGTACATTATGTCTGAAGTTCAACCGGAAGAGAGTACTGTTGAGCGTTGACAAGAGAGGAGGTTAGATTTGGTATATGTGGGTCAATGAATAATTTATCCGAATCTGAAAGCTGTGAACAACTGGGGGTTTTGTTCATGTAGTTTTCCCTATAGGTTAGTTTTCGGGTCCTAGAAGCTCGTTTAGTAATTTGAGCAAATTATCGTGGGCAGTTAAGCAACCATGCACGATCGATAGTTAGTACGGAGCAAGGGACAGTCATATTTGGCTGGTCATCATTACTTGTAGACTATTGAATCTTCTGCGACCATGCGTCTTTGCACATTTTCGGTTTAACAGTGTCTATCCTTTGACATGCGTATATAAACACCCTACAACAAAACCGTATAAAGCCGTTGAATATTTTACTGACAGTTGTCGTTACTGACTGATCAGTTCAACGCGTGTATTCCGCGAGGAAGAAATCACATTCTTGTGATATTGGACATGCATTTTTGAGCATTGTTTTGCTTGAGAACTGCGGTCTTTCGCGCAGATGGCGTGATAACTGGCAGAGTTTTTCCAGTGTTCATTGATGTACGAAGTTGTAACCTGCTCACAATCCAGAGTAGTTGATTCACACACACACGTTTATGGAAGTTCACCACAAGACATCAGTTTTCTTGCCGAACCTCGCCTTATTCCTTTGCTGGTCATACTTTTTCTCTCTCCGTGCATCAAGGCCATCCACACTGAAATGGTTTTTGCCATTGAAAACTGCACATTCCTGCCGAGATGCTTGTGAAGCGCGATTTTCTGTCTACGTTAATCGGCATTGAATATCAGTTGTTCTTCCCTCTTTTGTAGAGGATTCGAGCAGGATCCATCTCCCAGTGTCTTTTGTATGGTTCTTGTTGTACAATGCCAGTGTTGATTTCAGTTAACCTTGGTAGACTTTTCGTTGCATAGAGCACCAACCAGTGTCTGGGTTTGTCACACACAGATAATGTTGTAAGTCGTCCCTTATAGTTCATGTTTGAAAATGAACCTTCCAAGGTACGACCAACAGCATACCCTAATCTCTGAAGGCGTTTGCCCATCTGTTTTGCTATCAGATGTATTCGTTGATAAGCCAAATTTAGGTTTCTGTGGAACTTGCTTATAGTGACACTGCTTAACACCTTGGAAGTGACCTACTTTTACTGGTTGCATCCGTTGAAGACCAAGATGGCCAGTTGTCCTCCCCGGTTCATTGGACCATGAACGCGTATCCGGGTGTATGTAAGCTCCTCAACTGACCTGCACTTATGCATATTGTAAAGTCACTTTTTTTTCTTCTTGATTTTGTCTGCTACCGTCAGAGAACCGCCTCAACAACACCGATAATGCTACTAGGCTGCTAACCTGGCTCTTGCAGCTAACCGTTCCACTGGCTTTCACCTTCTTTCCTTATCTCATGTGCTTTCACGCCACACGGTAGACTTCGTTGGATATTTTCCCCTAACCACCCTATCTACTGACGCATATGACGCTCATCTGACCATCACCAACGCCGTCGGCCTGGTTTAAGCCACAACTTCTGAGTATGCATTGATGATGATTGAGCTCCTATATTACATATAGAATATCCACCAGCGTAGACTCCCGCTAATGACTAGCTAAATGGCGGAAATCCAGAGACAGACAAAGAAATTGATTTGTCCACTGTGATGACGAAGTAGACGTCGCGCCTTCTTAGTATTGTGAGCTATTTGGCGTACAACTCAGAAGTAATGCCAGTACCAAGATCTCGATGTTTAAAGTCCACAGACAGTCCACCTTAGTGGGGCCCCTAAGAGAAGTCCGATGCAGCACGCGACAGACTGCTGGTGCGACAGTCGTCATGCCTTCCACGTGATGCCAGTGAACCAGCAAGCCGGCAGAACTCATTGTCACTCGCAAGCCTTTTTCCGGTCGATATCCCTATTGGTAGGTCCTCCTAGTCTGTTTCCGAATAGTCGGGGCCGACGGCTTCTCGAAAGAACTGCATCGTTTGGAGCGAAGTGTAGCTGAAATTAGCGTCGGAAGAAGGCGGTCATCACTTGTAGTGTTTACGTGAGAAACAGCTAGACCGATGTTTAATCACTTCTGGTCGGAGCCGGCTGAAATCTGTTCAATAGATCGTTCATAGGCTTCATCATCATCA
Source organism: Paragonimus skrjabini miyazakii (assembly GCA_014338405.1). Taxonomy (NCBI): domain Eukaryota; kingdom Metazoa; phylum Platyhelminthes; class Trematoda; order Plagiorchiida; family Troglotrematidae; genus Paragonimus; species Paragonimus skrjabini miyazakii. The sequence goes on along the minus strand of JTDE01000553.1, from coordinate 61,472 downwards.
TCATCATCATCATCATAACAGCCATGAGCCTGACCAAAAGGTACTGTGGCTCGGGCCGCCGCTCACCTCAACAGTGACGTGGAATATCCTAGAAGAAAACGTTACTAAGAAGATTGAAAATTATTAAAACAAGACTAAGTGGAAGAACTAGAAATGGTATGGATACAGGTCCGCCATTGACTGCGACACATCACCATCTCGGATAGCGTCTCTAACCAGCGGTTTGAGTGATCACGAGGACCCCATCCAGGCAGGCGACACCTACCCACGTTGCTCAGTCGTGTAGTCAGGGTCTTCATATTTTGTGACCACGTTGTTGCTTGACCACCACGTGGTTTGACCCAACTGTTGGTGGCCTCAGCATATAATGCCCGGTACGGTAAACGATTAGATGGCATACGGAGTACGTGACCTAACCATCGCAGGCTGTGTACCGTAATTAGTTGACCAATTGATCGCGCATCCCGAGCGTCCCGGAATACGCGCCGGCGAACTGCCACATTGCTCACACGATCAGTCCACTTAATATGGGCCAATAGGCGGATACAACGATGGTCAAACACAGCAAGCCTGTTGATATCCTCTTTGTGAACAGGCCACGTTTCCGAACCATAAAGCAGGATGGAACGCACACAGGCATTATACACCCTTCCTTTCAGCGATAACCGGACGTCTTTTCGACGCCACAGATGACGCAGTTTGGCAAAGGCAACTCGTGCCTTTGCAATCCTCGCTGATATCTCATCAGCAATATTACAGGCTGACGAGATAGTGCTACCCAAGTATGTGAAACTGTCTACAGTCTCAAGTGGATTACCTGCAATGAAGAAAGTAGGAGTTGAAGTGCCCCAGTCTTGAAGCAACACTTTGCACTTCGAAGGTGCAAAGCGCATTCCATACAAACCAGCTCGGTCGCTCAACCTGTCCAGCATGGTCTGCATGTTTTCGGCAGAGGGGCTAAGTAAGACAATGTCGTCCGCATACTCCAGATCGGTCAATCTAGCGCCAGGAAGAAGCTCAACACCAAGTCCACTGTATTCCCGGAACGCATCCTCTAGAATGTCGTCCATGACAAAATTGAACAGGAAGGGGGAAATCGGACACCCTTGACGAACACCACTAGAAGTGGTGAACGCCCGAGACAGTTGTCCATAAACTCTCACCCTGCTTGCAGAGTGAGCATACAGTGATCTCAGTAGATTCACGTATTTCTCTGGTACTCCCTTGCGGAGAAGGCAGCTCCAGAGAACGTTACGAGCAACTGAATCGAAAGCAGCCTTCAGGTCCAAAAAGACCACTGTCTGTAGCTGACCCGAAAATAACCGTTACTCTCGCTGGATGGCTTAGCTACACGAAACCAAGTGGCGGCAATGAACATCACTGACTAGACCGCAACGAGGCAGTATCGGCCGTAACTACTATCCCAAACCATCCGGCGCTGGAATTTTGATGGTATCTCCCACGTGTCTCAACAGCGTGGATGAGAAGATAGCCGTAACTGCTTCCTCCACGGGAGGCTTTTCCAACGATTATTCAACTCGTTTCGTAAAGTTACGTGTTTGGATGAAACAAGTAGTACACTCCTGTAGGATTTAGTCGCGGTTGTCTTTATGACTTTCTTCATTGACACACTGTGACGACTCGTAATGACCTCAGATAGTTGATTGCGAAAGCCGCGCATCGTCTGTAAATTAGACAATGGATCAAAAATATCCTCTAGCAACTGTCACACACCAAACGTGAAACACAGATAAAGAATTGAACTTATCGCTCTTCAAGTTTGTGTAGAACGTTCTTTCAAACTGAAATGGTCAGGCTTCCATGGCTTCCATGCTTAGTAGAATGGAGGCATATCCGTATTTCGATGCGATTTTAATTTAAGCCATAGTGAGGACGCCCAAATTCAGTCAAGTTGTGTAAGTCGTTGGCGTGTGGTATGCAGGAAAAGGATGAAATCGGATGAATGAAGCATTGGATGTTGACAAGACTATAGCAAATTCGTGGATGACACGTTTCAAGTGTACGACAGTTTCTAACTTACCCACAAATGTTGTCGTTCTAAACTGGTCACTTTGAAGACAACTCACTGAAATCCCTTTACTTCCGGTCGTACTCTGGGAAAGCTTGGTAACTTTCCGCACATTGCAGTAACGTTTTAAGTAGCATGTGAATTGGAGGTAGGAGTCCCATACGTGTTCCCAATTTGCTCAGGAAAGCAAAAACGAAATGAGCTGCGAGGCATTGCATATGGCATGTTGTATGTTATTGAATCCTCAGAACGAATGGATCGAAGTTCAGTTGATGTCATAACAGACTGTTTGAAGGGGTAGTCGATCAAGCATCTGCTATCAGATTCACACACTAACACCCCACAAACTGTGACCACAATCCAGTACTTGGATCTTGTGTGGGAGAAATCGTTCGGTTGACCGTACTAATCTGGCAGAACGTTGAGAACGATCTCGTCGATTTGGCATCTACATTTTCAATCCATGTTTCCTGTTTGGGAGTTGGATTTGGTTATTTTCGACCATGTGTGCGGCTTTTTCGTCGGATGCATTCACTTTTCCAAGTTGTTTAAAGTAGAAACAGTTATCTATGGTTTAGTGACGGTTTATTGTAACGTTTGAAGAGCGCAGCGATCATTATGTAAAATGAATGTCCAATCACCATTTCGTACTCTTCTTTCGACTACGTACACTAGATGAAGTACAAACATTTGGACATGTGAGAACCTACGGGCATAATTTTCAAACTGATCAGTCATCATTCGGTTATGTGGTCGGAAATATCGATAATAGTTACGGATGTAGGTGTAAGGTGGAGACGAAAAATAAAGACAAAGAATTAAGAATAGGAAAAATATTCAATCTGTGTGATGTACTATCAAAGTGGTGATAAGTTCACTATCATCTGTTTCTGAACGCATAACGGTGACTAAATACGATGTATAGCAAGCGCCTTCGAAAAGACTAAACCATGTTTGTTCATTAGTTGACAGATAACAGAGTTACTTTAACGGGGTCCACTCAATGATCAGATTCCTGTAGATGTTTTGTAACTGTACTGTTTGCAGTTCCACTTTTGGCATTCAGGAGCTATTTGCAAAGGTGCTCTGAGGTCCAAATGTGCAGTGCTCTGAACTATGCGGCCAACGTGCTGCAAACCGCAGGTACATGTAAACTCATAAATAATGTTTACTTTGGCGAGCTTGGGCACCGTATCCTTTCGCGGAGCGGATGAAATGCGATTTGCTCGGTAAGGCACAGTGAGCGTGGCTGACTCATAAATACGATTTAGTGCTGCACACTTTCTTTGTCTCATCAAAAGTACCACATGGTCCCCTATTATAGGGTAGTGATTTGAACACAAATTTCCGCGGTGCCGTTGTGAAGGCTGGTCGGGACTCGAGTGGCTTAGAACACTTGTAGTTAAAATGAATTGCATATCCATTTGGGATAAGAACCTGTTAAATAAAATCAAGCTCCTCGGAAATGATCATCTGAACGAATTTTATGAATTCGATGTGATGACGTTCAAAGGAACCCGCGTTTGTTTGTGATTCGTGTAAAGCTTTTAAGCTGCAATAACTGGCTAGTCCATGTCTTCTTTTGGTAAACACTTCGAGGGAGATCCATTTTCACCTCTGGTTAGTCTGACATCCAGAGAAGATATTTGATTTTCCTCCTCGATTTCAATGGTAATTTTGATGTTGAGGTGCGGGCTGTTAAAATGTGTGCACGTAGTTCCTATTTTATTGCATGATTTGCACACTAATATGTCGTCAGTGGGTCTTTTGTACAAATATACTGAAATGATGATGTTTTGTGATTGTTTCTCAAGGGAACAGAGAATGTGAGCAGCACTAAGTCGCATTTATTAGTCAGCCAAGCTCGTACTTTACCGAACAGCTCTCATTTAATCGACTACGAGGAAGGATTCGGTGCCCAAGCTCGCCAAACCAAGCATTATTTACGAAATGGTGCTTAAGCGTTCATTTTACATGGCGATTGTTATGTTCTTCGAATGTATTCGGAGACGAAGTTGTTTAAAATTTCTACTGCAACATTGTGTCAGGCGAACACATAGCTGTTAGTAGTGGCATTGAACCACTTTTTATCAGTGTTACTCGAACATGAGTGCTTATGTGCACACTGCAGTCTATTATCCAATTGCCCGACTATGAGATGCATGGCGTCTAGTCTGAAATAATAGGCTGTCGCATCGCCTCGGTTCCGTTGTAGTTTGCTCGATTGTGCGGATTACCAATGATTCGTGCTGTCGATCGAACCAAACCCTCTCGCTTCACTGGGCAACGAAACCAGTCTCAGCACGTGACCACCACGCCAATCAACCAGTGCAAGTTGCGCGTGAACTTTAGCGCAGGTCATTTTCAAGTTTGAGTGGAGAAATGCACTTTACCATTGAGGTCAACCGTTGTGGGGGGGGGATCGTTGTGACGTTAGTCTTCCTCTCCACTATTCCGTTCGGCTCCGATGACCTTGAACTTCTTCGCCTCTATGTTTGAGAAAATAGGTCAAGTCCAGTATATGTCAGCTACCGAAATCAATCGGTTCGTTAGGGGTCAATGTCACATCTGGGGTGCTTTGTCTCCGATTTCAACATTTGCTTAGGAAGAATTTGCCTACAGTCAACTGATGTGACCCGGTTGATCTATCTTGCGACTACTTAGTCTTAACACTTCGCAGTTCACTGGTCACGACCAGGTCCACAGTCGGTCTATAACCGTCATAAACGTCTTACTAGTCGATTTAGTCGATCGATCACGTGGCGTGCCCAATTGAACCACGAATGATCATGCGCTGACTACGGATGACTTCATCCGTCACACCGCTTTATTGATGACGTAAAATACCCCTCGTATTCTCTGGAGCGGCGATTCTCACTCTTTTCCGTTCGTGATTCATAGTCTCGGAACACTTTTATCTGACGGTCAAACCTATTTGTGTAACAATGAACAAAAAATAACCGCGCATAATAAATCTAATAATGTGCATTTTGAAGATGAATGCTTGTTGCACATTGATTGTACTCAGTGTCTGTGAAACTCCTCTACAAGCTTCAAACGAAGCTAGTGAAACTTCCTCTTTCTTCCTAAAAAAAGGACACGCTGAAGGAATATCAAGCATTATCCGTTTTACATCTGTTTATTTGTTTGTTCAATAGTTCAGGGGTTTATCAATGAACTTGGGATGTTTATAGTTAGATAACTATAATACACTTTGCATCGTTGATAAGTTTGTCACGGCTTACATTAGGTGTACAAACTGTACATGAGATACCATTGTTCTTCGATCTCAGTGAAGTCCTTTCCTAGAAATTCGGTGCGAATGTGAAGGTTTTTGAACGGTTTTACTAAGAACCTGGTTATAGTATAACCTTTTGAATCCTCAAATACTAATAATCGCTATTGTGTAATTTGCATTTTCAAAAATATCAAGAGATTATTACCGGTAGTGAGAAGAACAAAATAAGATACAAACGTTGACAATTTCTGTGTCTAATGACGTCGCAAACACACCGGAGTAGGAGCAGGCCGTTTGTAAATTAACGTCCTCTGAGCAGATGTTGCGGCTAGACCAAAATGGCCCACGTCAGCAAACCAATGATATCAAAGCTATCCATTCAATAGGTCTGATCGAGTGTCAGTAAGTCGCGTAGGAATTTTCCATCATTGATCGATGTCTATTGGAAACACCTATATAAGTAAAATACGGGTTTCTGCTCTCCGAACACTGGAAGTCGGGTCGTAACCCAGAGGTCGTGAATTGCTGTTTTTCACACATGCTAACGTGCATTTTATCCCCTCGACCTTTTGGACGATATCATCGCTCGTTTTTGAATGCGAATAACAAACCATTTCGAGCATAATGGGTTACCTACAAAGGTGGGGTTTATGTGCCTCTGTACAGTACCGGATCACTCTACTCCAAGCCGTAATAATTATTTTCATTATTTACCGTGCTCGGGACCCCGGCGTAAAATTGCCGTCTTATTTCAAACAACTTGTGTGTAGCTAACAGTCACAGTAGAATGTTAACCATGCAGCATAGCCAACCCGGACCTGTCCAATCGACTAAAGCTATGGTGAATGTGGTGGACAAGTTAGTGTATGATTCGACTCACGACTATGCTCATAACTAAGATTGTTACACACGACCTTTCATATATTGTTTCTACTCTCAGATCGCGATAGTGCAGTTGCAACGACGCTCTAATGATACATTCACGTATTTCAGGCCGGTTGCCGCGACTGCTAATGTTTTGGTTTGCACAGTCCGATAGTACTGAGCCAGCATGTGACTTTTAATGTCGTATGAAAGTAAACACCATTGAGTGAAAAGCTGAAAACTTCGTTCAGCTCTATTCTCAGTTCTCTTTTCATCGAGCTGCTTGCGTGGATGAACCCGAGTTGATTTGTTCACTCGAATGCCTCTAGGATGCGCATGTTTTGTTTGCAAACAGAATTGGCCAGTTCGATCCCATAGGAACTTCCAAGTCAGTGTTTTGAGCCGATCCCGAGCATTCTGCGACATACAGGTTTTCTTACAACCTCTTGATTATCTTCTGTTTTTTTGCTCATTTGTTCATTTCTCCTCATTGTCTCTAATGCTGCCAGTACGACAGCCTGGAGAAGGCTTTTTTGTGAAGTGCTTGGAACATGATTGACTAAGCCGAATTTATTTGAATTGTATCAGGATTCACGAACGGCCAACACAGTTCAGCTGGGACCACACTAACCATTCGATCAGGTCGCCCGGATTCTTTTTTTCAGTGTTTACAGGGTGTCTGTTTCAAATGACCTCGAGATATCAGCGTAAGGAGGTCAATGTCCAATCCTGATTTGGGTAGTTCGAAAGTATCCTCATTTCCAACGATATCCAGCCAACAAACGACACTGGTCTTAAATCAGTGTGTTTCTTTTTAAATCTTTTACAGACACCACGGCCGGAAGCGAAGAAAGAACCATTATCTCTGGATTCGAACGCCCTACTTTCTATTCTGTCAGGTGCATCGACAGCCGCACAAACTCGCTCCCCCCCACTAGTCAATGGGACTAGTGGATTGGAAATGCTGACCGCTGGTCTGGATAGCGTTCACACGGCCATCCCGACCACGGTCTACCTGCGACAAACTCTAGATAGCTTGACGACCCCGGCTACTGTGGGCAAAGGTTTGGATCCGATGACAACCAACGCAGCAGCTGCGTTGGCTTCGGCCCGTACCAGTTTGCTGGATAATCTCCAAATGGTTTCGGCTTATCAACAGTTGGCTCGGTTGGCCGCGAATCGGAAATCCACAGCCCATTATCCCACCTCTTCAGTCCTCCCGGTAGCCAACTCGGTGAATGAATCGTCCCAACCTGCCAGTTTATCTTATGACATGCTCACCCAGCTCTCCAGCAGCTTGAGTAACTACGGGAACACTCATGCGGCAAACATCACTTCTAACACGACACCCACTAGCAACACGACTGGTAGCAACAACCTATCAACCGAATTGATTGCGCAACTATTAGGGGGATCGGTAAGTCTCTAGCAATGTACTTTTAACCGCAAACTTGTGCGCGCGCATGTATGTTTACATGCTTTCCATCTCAGCACAAATAATATTGAGGATTATGGATCCGAAAGTTGAATAGGTCAGGTGATGTACACTCACCTGACGCTCGCGTTCTTGGTCTGTCGTGTGCAAAGAGTCGGTTTCTCTATGGGCCTCAGTGCCATGGCGTGCGACTAGATTTTCTTCGCATAAACTAGACACGTACACACACACACACGCACACGATGGTCTTTACTGTGGCTTCTTGTTTATCAGTCATTATCATTGTTATGGATCGTGAACTTGAGTTCAAGTGAGTACACCACCCGGTGAGGGACGTATCAGAGGGTGCGCAGACCACGTGCTCCTCTCTATCTCTCTCCTCTTCAGGAACGCGTTGTTATGTGCACAAGACAACGATACAGTTAGCTGGAACTTGTTACAGGACTCAGCTTGCTCAACCCCCGCTATTTCAGAGGGGGGTCACTGCAGGTTAATTACACCAGTCTACTTTTTATTTCTTAAGGATCCAGCTTGCTTTGCTCTCGGATATGTGCCTTCTGAAAGACCGGTGCCAACTGAGCATGAGATAAGGACCATAATTGCAGGTCAGACAGAGTTTGTTCATTTTAACTGCACTCTGTTATAGCAAGCCAATTTTGTGGCCGATGTTTTTCGGCTGCTAGACCAGAGTGACTGGGCACATTTTTTCGACAGTTTCTTTTTCTGTCAATGACTTTACTGAATGTCACCAGAAATGGGGGTCGGGAGGGGCCTGAGAGCTAAATTTGATAAGACAATGGGGGGAGGTTCAGCAGTAGCCTGTCTTCGCCTATCCACCCTGCTGCGTGCAACAGATAGGGCGACTCGGTTTCTACTGCGAGACGGCAGATGCAGAATGGAATTATTGGTATTACGAGTATTCATGGTTGCATGTGGGCTGAGATACTGCCAGGACGCCCAGACCTAGACAGGAGAACGATTGGGTTCTCAACCAAAGCCTTTGGCTCCAAATCCTGTGCCGCAAGGCAACGGGTGAGTCGCAGTGTACTAGAACTGGTACTTTTTCTGGAAAAAGATGCCATCCTTCTTCCAATCCCCAACCTGGAGGATTGGGAGATTGGTTTGTCAGACCTCTACCTATTGGCCTGTTTGGTATAAGTGATTCTGTCGATGTGGTGGCCACATGGTTCAATTTAGTCCAATAGGTCATCGAGATGCGCAAGCCTTCACTCCGCGGCTTAGTTCAGTTCGGTGCAAATAAATAATTCAGTTACTCTATGTAAACACTGCCAGGCATACACTTAATTTATGTGCGAAATCTTTGCTTGTGATTTGTATAATGGTTTTCTAAGCCTGTCGGACTCATGAAATTCAACCGATTTATAGCTGATAAGTAGTGTGACAGATTCGCTACTTCACTAGAGGCTCAGTTGGACCTCTGCTGGATTCAAAACAGCAACATAAACATAACCAGACGCGGCAAGCACTCTGCCAGACGGGCCACAAAATCACTCTGAGAGCTCGGAACTTTTACATTTGGACCCAGTTAACCTCCTTACCCATAGTGCCATATGAAATCCACTAAACATACTCATTTAAGGAGTGGTGCTGTGTACTTTTTCCACTTCAAGATTACCCGGTAATCTTCTCACGTGTTCCAATATCAATTAACTGTGACTGAATGTCAGTTTGTGATGACTCAAGGGTAGTACTGTGCATTCTCAAAGTAGTACAAACTAAGCCCATTGGGTTAGAGTGGAAACGGATGCATCACACCTGAGTCCCAGTAGTATGAAAGATCCAACCTTCTGTCCGGGTTGGGTCAGCAAGTGACGGGGACCACGTTGACCGGAACATACCGGGACGAGGGAGAAGGCAAATGTTACAAAAACAGATCATGCCCCTCTCAATGCCTTAGTTGTGCTCGATGAGCGTTCGCTGATCCGACTCAGTTAAGATACCTGTCTGCGTGAACTTCTGTACGGTTTAAGGATTCAAGGGAGATGTTTCCACACCCGTTTTCTGCCTCACTGTGTTAATGCAACCTGGTTACTTTGGACCATCCTGAAGGTATAGCATAATACCGAAATAACTCCGTGCGTCACCTTACGTGACAGTCAATTCATAAAAAAGATATTGAGACATTTCAGAGTGGAAATGATCTGTTTGGTTTCCCTGTTCCCAGAGGGTTTTTATTTCAACGCCGGGCTCATTTCCACTTTATTTGCCCGTACGGAAGCAATTGAACGAGGATAGTGACCTATTGACCCATCGATTGCTTTGCTGCTTGAAATAGTCACGTGTGCTGCGGTTAATCTGATTGATAATCAGCTGTTTATTCATTGTGTTTATGGAGAATTCGCCTGTTCTTTTGCCCGTCAATTTTACCGCAGCAATACACTTCTGTTATTTTTTTCTCAATCATTCGCCAAAAAACGCAGCATACGGTACCCGAAACGATGCAGGCTAATCTGTCATGTTCAGATGCCAATCGAGCTGTAGCCCTACAACATCTAGTGAAGCAGCTTTTGGATGCCACTAGTACCCAGCGGCCAGCGACATTACCAGTCACTCTCGGAGATCCGCCTACTTCGAGTGGGGCGAACTTACATGGCAGCAGCCAACATACCACATTTCCGGGTTGTGGAATCCTCAATACTTCTGCTACTGTCGTCGATGGGATCAATGCGAGCGGTTCGACGTTAGTTGCCTCGGAATCTTTGTCTCATACGCTGATACCCACTACGTCCGCCTTTTTGTCAGTTGTTCCCGGTACCGGCAACACCAGCCGGTCTTCATCATTTATCCGACCCTCATCCAGAATTTCTCCAACTCCTGGCACATTGACCACGAGCGCATCCCAACAAAACTCCAACATATCTTGCCCTTTTGGACCTTCCAATTCGATCTCGTCATGTACTTCGGCTATCGCTTGTGTCCACTCTACGTCTGAAACGAGTCTCTTGGGTATGGAACCTGCGGGATCCCCGGGAACACCGTTGGGCAGTATAAACGGGTCTTCGAAGTACGGCACATCTGGCGAGGGCCATGCTTGGGAATCATGTCGGGTATGCGGGGATAAGGCGTCAGGTAAGTTGTGTACGTTTATGCAACGGGACATTGACTATCACTCCAGTCGTCAGGATGTTGACTATCTTATTCTGGTCTATTGACTCACACGTGAACAAGTATTGTCAGGATATCCTCTTTTAGACTAAGATATTTGCTGTGGAGCTAGCGAGAACAAGATCCGCATGAGTCAGTTTTAATCGCTTACTGTTGGAATACGTGATTCAATACGGTGCGCACAGATGTCTATTCGTGCTGTTTGCTTTTCTTGCCGCCAGACAATTTGGTCTGCCTCCTTCCCTATTGGCCGATCGCAAGTGTAAAAGCATTTGCAGTCGATTCAGTTACAACTATAGTTCCTATTTTAGGCTACGCCATCATCATCATCGATTTATTATTGGTTGACAGCGGTGCTCGACTGGCATATGACGTTAAGAGGAAAAGCCTTTAGTTTAGAAACAATAGCAGTAGAGTGTGTACACCCTGGAAACGAAAAACTAGATTACAAGTGAGTGTTAGGGGGATTCTCATCTCATCAGTTGTCATTGCTGTACATGCAACTCGGTCCAACAACGAAAACATCCGCGATACTGAGGACGGTTAGCTGCCGTATCGACTAATGTATTCTGTCAGACCCCGGATGGGTCACGTGATCCCTAGCTTGGCGACGAACACGATTTACAACTCCTGCTGTACTAACAGACATCTTGTCAGATCATAAATTAGTCCTTTCATATCCATGGGTATGTATGTACTAACCCGAAAACGTTATATTATAAACACCCGCTCGTCAATTTGTCTTACGAGTATGTTGAAAGTGTTGTCATCTCTATATGGAAGGGCAAATTTGTTAATGTTTTTAAATTAGGATTCCACTTTATAGTAATATTGTTGTCTTGGATAATTTCCAAGGCTTTTAAACAATGTTTAGTTAGAACCGATACATAGTATAGTATGTTTACTTGACGTAGATTGTTGAAACCGGCTATATTGGTCACGCTGGTGTCGCCATATGCACTCTGTGAATGCGCTAGGGTATAGTGAACCTGGATAAGAGAGACTTCGCACTAGTTCAGGTGGGGTTCAAGTGAATAAATATAGGTGAATAACAAATGTATCTAGCTGTAACTGGCAATCCAGTGTACGTATTTTTTTCTCCGATCCAGTCTTATTTCTGTTCAGCCGTTTGTGGTATCGGTCCATTAGGTCAAAGTAATTTCGCAATCGTCTTTTGAATCATTTTTTTCAGGTCGACATTATGGTGTGGTTTCTTGTGAGGGTTGCAAAGGATTTTTCAAACGTTCCATTCGCGGAAATGTGAGCTATATGTGCCGAAGTGAACGAAATTGTCTTGTCAACAAGGCCTACCGAAATCGGTGCCAGTACTGTCGTTTACAGAAATGTTTGGCGGTGGGAATGCGTTCCGAAGCGGTGCAAAATGAGCGTCGACCTTCGAATGCATTCGGCTTAGGATTTCAGTCGGGTTCACCGAGCAACCTCAATGTAGAGCATTCTCCTAGCACCCGGCTATGTTCCATGCGACCATTGTCTGGTTCGCCACAAATACAACCCGCCCAGTCCATCAAATTGGAAACGATGACGGATGGTGATGGGGACCCGTACTCACGAAGCAGTTCGACTGAGTTTGGCAATCAGAAACATTCACCAGATGACAGTCAACCAGCTGAAGAGACGTCGCCTTCCAATTCGGCGCATACAAACGGATCTCGAGACACTCCTCATACAGGCTATCCTGGTGAACGTCCCACTGCCTCGGTAGACAGTTCACTGAATCATCCGGACACATCGATAAGTACTATACCGGCTGTGCTATTTACTGAAGGCCCGGGTTCTAAAAGCTCACTTCAGCGCGATGGTCGATCCTGTCCTTCGGATATTTTCCCTCCTCCAGTCATCTTCGCAGTGTCCTCAGCCGCAGACGGACCGCAAACATCGATTATGTCCAATCGCTTGGGCGTCACAACTCAGGACCGAGCTTTGTTTGATGCGCCCGGCCTCGCCCGAACCGCAGAACTCAGCCAGTCTTTGGCGGAACTCACCAAATCATTGTCCAATCTTGTTGGAACGGATGTAAATCGTTCAGTATCTCCGCAGAAGTTGTCAATGTACTCTGCTCTAGGACCTGGCACTTCTACAGATTCCCAGGCAAGTTCCCCCCAACACTCCGGAACCTCATCTGTTTGAATTGTTAGTGTTATTACTGTAGGCCTTCTGATATATTTTTTTCGTTGGCTCAAGGCAGCTTGAATTTTCAAAGTTCGCTGGACAATTCTGTTCTTGATATAACGTTGTAAAATAAATTTAAAAAAACCTTAAACGGGTGATGAATTCAGTACGACTGTGTCACTTGCATTTGTTGCTACTTCTAATCGCAACTTTCGCATTCCCATCCCACCCTCCTCGAAAATAAGCATCACACTTGCGCCTCGCTCCTATTAGAGCTCATTAGTAGTACATATCTTTGCCAAGACCAGTTGTTCGGGTCTGACCACGTTTTTATGAGACAGCTTGTTAACCATTGTACCGTTGACGACCTCACATTGGACATGACCGAATCATATTCCCCGATCATTTCACGAGGACTGTCAACTTCTGTATACAACCCTTCCATATTGAATTATCAGAGTTCAATAATCTTGTTGAGTGATATTTGAATTACTAGCGAGTACTCATAAATTTCAGAGGGTACTGGCTGAAACATATATTTGAATGCGAAGGCGGAATCAAGCCTTAGTGGTGGCAAGTCTATAATTTCAGTTTCTGATAGATAATTGGGGATTTGGTTGATTTAATGTGAACGCTGCTCACATTCAAAGGCGGTTTTCTCATCCAGTTCTAGACTTTCTTGTTAGCTCCTTTCCAAGTGTGTCACTAGCCTCAGGTTTCACTTGTGTAAGAACTCATCGCTAGTGCTTATCTTTGCTGCTACCTGGGGTTGAACTCTCTTTCATGTTTTCATGAGATGGCTATATGCATCACTGTGTCATTAGCCTCATACTGAATAGGACTAAATACTCACCTTCAAGTTCTCAGCCATTTTCGCTTGTAGGCTATACTGAGGACCGAAGTTCAAATCCTGATTATTATGTTCAGTTTATATCAATAAAATTAAAGTTAGATAAGGACACTTATTTAGAAAGTACATGAAAATCTCGTCCACGGAGTTAGTCTATCATTAAAAAGGAGCACATAGGGGACCGCAACGTGCCCCGTACGTTAATAACCACTGAACCTGTTTTTGAATAGCATTAGTACCTGCTAAGTCACAGGATGCTGTCAAGAAAATAACGGTAACTGGTGACGTTCTCTAATCACCTTTAGCCGTTCACATTGACTCACTTTGTGGGCTAGAGTTAGTCAGGAATGCGACCATCATTTGTTTGAAATTAGCACCTATCCTTTGACCAACCATCGAATACACCAGGCGCGTCTTCGCATGGCCTACAACGATCATTATTAGTAACCAGCATGGAAACTTGACACTGATTTCAGTTTTATGGTTTCTATTTACTGCTTTTCTAACTGATTGGAGGATAGCACCATTTCCATACAAAGTAAAGGCTATTGTGAAGGGGTTTCCTTCAACTGGGTCTTCTTCTCTCTTGATAACCGTTCGTGGTCTACCATATTCAATATGAACATATAATCGTTTATCACCTTCTTTTAATTGTGGAAGCCACAACTCTGACTCCTCTGTTTATTGATATGCGTGATCAAACAGTACGGGATAGCTTGGCATCTCAGTTTGATACTGAATGTGCAGTGCTTCCAAGACCGACCGCTGAAGCTGCGAGTTAATCAGCTGTTTATCGTTAACCTATCGATATGCTCAGTTTACCTTACGTCACTGGGTACCACCTGTACGATGGATTGATGTTCTGAAGGGCTTGTCCAATGTCAAACAGTGGACGCGTTAAAATACACTTTTGAGGAGATCACAACGGAACCAAATTGAGGGAGTATACAACATTAGTGCCGGTTGTGCTGACTGTCATGTTCATACGTAGAGGGGGCAAGCTTTTCCGGATAGTACATAAACACAGATGTACCTGAAATGTTACCCCCGTAGGCTGGCTAAGTAGTCGTTATGGCTACATTCCGGATTCATTGGAACATCGTTCGTGACAGTGGCTACTTAAACAATGTGCTCACACATAGCCTATCTATAAAAACAACAACGGTGTATCCATTTCACATAGAATGTAAGCTGTAGAGAAAATACTCATTCTATGATAACAACGATCTACGCAAGTTTAGAGTTTTCTGACAGTATAAACGACACAGATAAACATAAAACGATTTCCTCGCCGTGGTATCATTGAAATGTGAATCCGTATTTAGTCATTGCATACCGCACAATCTTCACTCGAATCTCTGCGCGCTAACCTGCCACAATAGCCTTTGGGTGCGTAAAAGACGGTAAAACAACACTTCACTGCACAGGTACTTTAACGATTGCAAGAAATACTGAATTTTACACAATTATATGCTTACTTCAAATAGATTCTTTTTTCATATTGACCTTGAAGTCACTACAAACAATCTGTCA
>JTDE01000553.1:25533-38017 GCA_014338405.1 Paragonimus skrjabini miyazakii | reverse complement strand
ATCAACCAACGACTACCGTCGTTCGGAACTCACCTGCTCCCATTTTCAGAAAACTGGATGTCCGTGGCCTTCTGCCTTTCCTTTTCTTTGGCATTGTTGGTGCACTGTATGACGAATGTTTTGTCTGTTTTCTTCCAGCGTAACCATGCATTTTGATTTTATCTTGTCTAGAGTGCATGAACATGTACTCCTATGCTGGAATGTTTCTTGCTTTGTATTTTCAACATTTTTCTTCCTAGTTTAAATCTTACCATTTGAGTCCCTCTCCGTTTATTTCTCGAGAGATAAGGGCTTCTGTTTCCAATTAACTTATCAATTGGCTAGCCAGAATTGGCCGGTTGGATACAAAGGTCTCAATCACACGATTACTGGTCTTATTCCTTCGGGTTTACACTGGATACGTGGTGTGAGAGGAACCACAAGTGGTTCAGCGCAAGCCACTTGCGGTGAGGAGGATTAAGTGCAGGCGTCCTTTGGCTTTTGTTATTGTGACAGGTTAGTCCGAAATGGATGCCACAAACCGAGTGTTAGTGTATTAGTAAAAACATGTTTGAAATGCTAGTAGATAAAACGAAAGTTGCATGTGTAAACTCACGTGATTTACACAAGCGGACGGATGGATCGGGTAGACCACTGGCTGTTGATCGTTCCATATCTTCACACTCAGACTGAGACCCTTCGGTGTGCATCTGTCGCAATTGATGGACCGTTTGACACAGACCAAGAACGAACAAGTCGGACCAAGACACAGCCACCAAGTCACGTTGAGCCCAGGCACTACACAATTTGGAATGGCGGTATGGCAAATAGAAATGGGTTTGTAAAAAACAATCTCCGATCTGACACCTGTCCAGAAGAAAGTAAAAATTGTTTGTCTTATGCCTAAAGGACCAAATACCCGTCTACTACTATTCAATAATCAGTAGTATAAAAATAAGCAAAAAAGCAAGGGCATGATACATGTCCCCAAGCCAATCGAAAATTGCATCACGCTCCACTACTCCGTGAGGCAAACGGCAAAAATATGTAAAAACAGCCACTAAACAGCGATTGTACTCACGGTAACCGCTTCAAACAATCGCATCTTCGTAGCCAATCCACAGTGAGGAACAGAACACGAGAAGCGAGTTCACGTGACACAGCGATGTTCTCCCCGTTGCCCGAACGTTTCCAATTGCAAGTTTGCATGAAATCTGAAGTGAGTTCAAATACGGGGTTCATTTTGGCGGGACAAATAACTGGACTGTGAACTTCAGCCGGTTCAGTGGTCAACGGAGGATCTTCAGTCTGAATGGCAGGCGTCCGGTTGCATTGCTCATCTGGCACTACGTTCGTCGTTGCCCGATCATGATCCACGCGCCAAGATTCACAGTCATCATCTAGGCGGGGACGACGAGATAACTGTGAGTCCTCGAACGCATCAGAACGCGTCTTACGTTTCCGGGCTCGTGTCATATGAATCACTTCGACTGACTCGTCAACTGGATGTAGATTCGTTTTAGACGATGATAGAGAAGACAACGACGACAGACGTGAGCAACGTCCATGGGCCAACTCGGAGTCAGAAGGAATGCCGTACGCATCTGGAAAACAATATGAAGGCAGCCAAAGTGAAACAGATACTAACAGAACTAGGCTACGAAAGATAGCATCCACGAATTTGAATGCTGTGTGCTGCGTTCACATGCATGCATATGGGACGAACAAAACGCTCTCCAGTCACATACCCTCAATGTCAATTTTTTCTCACTTGAAGGTTTCAGACAACTTATGGAAGTGTGGTCAAGGAGAAAAAAGGTCACCATATCTATCATCAAAATGGGAAATAAAAGATTACATTCCACATCTGGTAGCCCTAATGCTTGCCAAGATCACTTCGACAATTCGTGGCTTGCTTTCAATCAACAGATCACTAAACTAGAAGACCTGCGTCTTGAAGCACGATAACTGATTCATCGTCGAACTGTTCATATACAAGCCCCACATAGAACAGCTAGCCTTCGTCGTTATTAACTGTTGCTCGTCTTCTTCGCAGACACCACTTTTAGAGGACTATTTTCAGTGAAACTTGCTCTTTTACGCGCTGGACTACTTAAGTCGATAAGGTTTCAAACAGCCTGTCGAAGAAATTGACGCGCACGACACTCAACCCCTCTCAAAATACCTTCGTCACACTTATGAAGACTGTGAAACCTACTACTACCACTACCGATTTCGGCAGTATAGATCGCTGTGCTGTAAAAACAGTGCAATCGATCGATTGGTTGCTGAGGTCAAAATGAGGTCAGGTAAACAAGTTCGTGAGAAAGACTCGGCGCATCACCCACCGGAAATGTGTCCGATGACAACCGCATGGGTGGTCATTAGAGTGGCAAAGAATGGGTGAGGCAGTGTGAGGCTAGCTAGACGCGTGAGACAAACTTGCAATTTACACAACCGTCTTCAATCAACTCGCGCGACTTTTGGAAAAGCATTCGGAAATACAGAGGCCAACAAGATGAACGCCGTTGAAGTGTACACGTATGTGCATGTGTGGACTGGAACAAACCTGAGACAATACACACACACAGTACCACTCTTTCATTGGCGTTGAGGTCAATCGGAACACACAATGATAACAACAATAAGCCGAATGAACATCACATGGTGATCTAGTAATCTCAGTGGTCAGACGAAGTTCACAGTCGGTGATTTAGTCGATACGGGTGAGTGACAGTTAATATAAAGACCGCGTGATCGCAGTGAGTATGAACTCAAGGTAGGTTTGATTAACAGAATCGGGGTCTCTCGTATAAGCCCATCCCAATTGGAATGTGATATAAATTGTCAGGTTTTGGGATGCCCAGGTTGCACTCAATTCCGTTGGAACCAGGTGTGAGTCATCTAATGCTTCAGTTTTTTCCGAGAAAGAGAAATGTTCTGTGAAGTAGGAAAACCTTGTTCTGAATATCTGACTCTTCTATGCTCACGGACATTTCAGTCACCATCTCCATTAGTTCTGATGCTCTTTCGTGATATACCCTAGTCTTCTCTAATAGTGAGTTCACACTCATACAGATGCCTTTCAAAACAAGCTCTAAATCCACCGGTGTTTCGCGTTGCACGCAAATCAATTTGACATGTGAGACATCAATTGTCAGAAACCTGCACGGAGATCATAATTCAAACTCTCCTATTCAGCGACACGCCGTTAACCCAGGCCACTATGACGCAGAAGATCTCTTGGGTACCGATAGCAACCTGATCGAGAAATTCCAAAGTAGCTGCTCTACGCTCCATTCCACATTTCGCTCTGGTTTATGCGGCTTTAATTTCCCATGAGCTTTCAAAACTCAGTTGACATTAAATCACACAATATACGTAAAGGTTTAAGTCATCAGCTCATAGAATAAGCTGTTGTTTGCTCACATGTGACTTATACAGTCACACTTGTGCATAGTATTTGGTTGCTCAAACGTGGGCAGAAATGTTTGAGGTGAACAGAGATCAAATCCGCAAAAAGATTAATCTCAGAATCAATGTAGCTACAACTAAGTTGCCTCGAGTATGATAAAGTGGTACACGTATACCTCGAGAAAAACTAGGAGAGCCCCTAACTCTTTTTGAGATCTGCAGCATCGTCAGTAACAGCGTTAAGTCCGGTATTAACATAGATGCTTAACTGCCATACAACCGAGAAAAAGAACAAGTTCTAGATTAGAAAAAGAGGGAGAAAGGACGGTCCTTCAGTCACTGAACCCCTGTATCTGAATCCAAATAACTAACATCAAGAAGTTTACACCTTGCAAGCAAATAAATGGACAGTAAGTGAAAGTTCGGAAGGAACTGAGAGAAAACCCATGGTTATCACTGTCGTACCATATGCCATTAATTCGCAGATAACCCGATAGAACAACAATATTCAAGCCGCTTAACCTGATTAACTACCATATCTCTTTCCATCTCAAGTCAGAAACTTGGTAATTCGTAAAGACTCTTACTAGAGAGACAGATAGGACCTATCACTTTCAATCTTTTGGCGTTCGCTTTAATCGCCCTGTGCAAAATCATCAACTGCCCACCGCATGTCTTACGTCTGCACGGACTCAAATGATCGCGTACGAAACTGATAGGTTGCTATTCGCTTAACTAAATCCACCACCACACCTTCAACGCATTTGCTCGCACATGTTCCGTAATTAACTTGTTGAACTTGTCATGTACGCTTTCAGGCGAATTACCTCTCGAACATGTTTTATCCATATTTTAAGGAATAGAGTGAACTACAAAAACGGCTATGTTTATTTGATCAACGCTTGATACAGCACAGGATAAGAGATGTAAGAAATGGCCAACGATTCCAGCCCTGATAGCAACGCTAGTATCGGTGCCACTCACAAATCACCTTGTTCATTATCCGGTATGGATCTTAGTCATGAATACTACCACAGCAATTATACAAATATTGACATGCAATTACACGCGATGCATCAAGGCAAGTTACTACTCAATGCTGCGCAACACGTTATACATTAAGCTCCAACTCCGTCACACGAGCTAAACGGTACACGACCCTGCTGAGGGAGGGTTTTGGCTCCAAGACGCGTACATTTGTATGTTTGAGGGAGACAGAGATCGAATCCGCACATACGTTAATCTCGGAATCGATATAAGTACAGCTACGTTGCCTCGAACATGGCAATATAGTATACGCTGATACACGAGTGAATACATACGCCGAAGATCGAATTTCTCAAAGCGTGACATTTTCTAACGCAAGTGGCCACTATTCGCAATTCCAAACGACACCCAATTTCCTTTATATAAATTCTAGGGCGATACTGTTTCATAGTCCATTCATCATCATCATCATCATAGACAGCAATACATCAGTGGTTCACACTGATGCTTAATTGCCACACAATCATGAAGAAGAAACAAACCCTGTTTAGGAAGAGAGAAAATAAAAGGGAGAGGGTAGGGGACCTAACCGCTAAAAATAGCTACGTCTACATTCAAACATACATCAAGGCGCCTACACCTTGCAAACAAACAACCGAGCTGTAAGTGAAAGTAAGGCGTCATCAACAAGACAGCTTCCTTACGGCTTTCACTGCCCAGCGTCATTAAGTGCACTCACTTCACAGACAACTCCGACAAACAACGACAACATTCACGCCACTGAGCTCGGTTAGCCGCCACCTCACCTAACGTCTCAAGCCACCGACTCTGTGAGTCGCGAGGGCTCCAACCCGAGAGACGAACCCAACCTACAGTGCCCAACCCCTTCGTGAACGATTTCATTTGTCTACGCCAGGCCATCATCCGTCCACCTCGCACCTTACGCCAATCGGCCGCAGCGTCCGCAAACAGTGCTCGGTGTGGCAAGCGATTAGCTGGCATCCTCAGTACATGACCTAACCATCTAAGTCTGTGCAAGTGTAAGGACTGAACGAAAGAACTCGTTTGACAATCAGTGCCAAAAACCCGCTTCCTAACCTCCGCGTTGCTTACTCGTTGGTGCCACCCGATACGAGCGATTGAACGCAGACATCGGTAGTCGAATACCTGGAGGCGGTTCACGTCCTCTACTCTAATCGGCCACGTTTAACTGCCGTAAAGTAACACAGCCCTCAATGTTGTCTGATATACGCGACCCTTAAGCTTCAGAGAGATACCTTTCTGTCGCCATAAGTGCCTCAGATTAGTAAACACCGCCCTAGCCTTAGAAATACGCGCCTCAACTTCATTCCCTACACCTCCACCGCCGCCGCCGCCGCCGCTGATGCAGCTTCCCAGGTATACAAACCGGTCAACAACTTCCATGACTTCATTATCTAACATTAAACCTACGTGATCACAGCAATCTTGCAGAAGCACTTTGCATTTCGAGGCAGCAAAGCGCATTCCAAAGTACTTAGCGGGACGCGAAATTGCATTCAGCGTTGCTTGCGCTGCTTGAAAGTTGTCAAACAGCAACACCTTATCGTCAGCATAATCAAGATCAGTCAGCCTTCCACCAGGTAGGAGGTCCACACCGGCATCATTTGAGTGACGCAAACAGTCCTCCATTATTTCGTCCATGACGAAATTAAACAAAAATGGTGAAAGGGGACAGCCTTGACGAACGCCGCTTCTGGTGCTGAAGCTGTCAGACAGCTCACCGTAAACCCTAACCTGAGCCGAAGTATGGGAGTAAAGCGCCGACAGCATGTTCACATACTTGGTCGGCACACTCCTGCATTTAAGCGACTCTAAAAGTGTAGAGCGATCCTCCGAATCGAATGCACCTTTATAGTCGAGAAATACGGCAATTGTTGGCCGGCGGTATACATGACGCTGCTCCAAAATTTGACGAAGGGTAAAAATATGATCTATACATCCCCGGCCAGGACGAAACCCTGCCTGTTCTTCTCTAATGTTTAACTCCCGAACTGCTGTGAGTCGACGAAGTATAATGGAGGCCAGAACCCTACAAATGACTGGGGTCAAACTAATTCCCCTATGGTTTTCACAAGAGCTCCTGATACCCCTTTCGAATATAGGAACTATTATCGCGTGACCCCAGCACGGAGGGATGGTCTCCGTCGACCACACAAGTTCAAACAGCTGAGTCAAGGCCTCGATTAACACCTCTCCACCTTCTTTGAAAAGTGCTGGCACGAGGTCATCTGGATCAGCAGCCTTATTACGATTGAGAGCCGAGATGCAATTGCGAACCTCAGTCTCAGTGGGTGGTTCTAAATCTACCGACCAGGGCGTCACATCACAAGTTTGTGATGGCAGCACGGTAGAAGCAGGAGGCCAGCTAAATTGACCCTCAAAGTGCTCTGCCCAGCGCTCCAACCTTCTGGACTTATTATAAATTAGTGTGCCATCTGCTGATAGCTGATAGCTTCACTGACAGACGGTATCAACAATCAGAAACGATCCTCTGGGCGTTCGTCTTAAGGGTTATGGTCACAGATACCAAAATGGGTACAGTGCATGTTGGCCGGCCACAGTTCGCGAAAGTCAGTGATGATATGGAAATTCTGACAGCCAGAGGAGCCATGTGATTGGTCGATAACTGACACCAACGAGCCGAATAACGCTAGGGGATACAAATGGAGCTGATTTGCTCCAGCTTCTGAACATGTTACGAACGTTAAACTGAGTACAGTTGATGTAAATGTCTTTGAATGTATACCAGGTCGTTGTGTTACTAGAGAGATTAAAAATCAGCCTCCATAACTTCTTAATGAGTGTCACCTCGCTTTAAAAAACGTCAACAAAAAAGCTTATGGTTATTTTATATGAACAATATAAACGCAAAATCGCTCGACCCGCAACCAGAGGAGCCCAGAGTTCACCGAAAACCGAGCTGATTCCCGGGGCTCGCTCCTTCCTAATCGGCCTGGCGGCTACAGTGAATCGACTCATCAGTAGGATGCTGTAATGTCTAATGGCAAGAAAAATGGATCGACTGTATGTGAATACTGCTGACAGCGTATTTCAAACAGTTAGTCAACGATACATGCTCGGTAACAGTTCGGAGTGGACTTTCAATGACTGATTTGAAGCAACTGGCAATCTTCGATAAAAATCCTAATTTAACAGTTAATATTCACATATGTGAGAGGCTATTAATTGCATTCTACCTAAATTGGACTCCTGTTTCAATAAGACAATGTAAAAATACACATCATATTCAAAAAACACGTGAAATTATTTCTCGTAGAAATTAGGCTTTATAGTCCGAACCACAACTACAAGTAACCGGCTCAAAAAGTATATGAAAATGGTAGTTTTTAATTTGAAGGTTAAATAAAAGGCATGCTGAAACCAGACATAGTTAATATAAACCTTTTCTGAACAACACATCGAAATTTTATTAAGAAACAAAATAAATACATCGTACTAACCCCTCCGGGAAAAAAACAACCTGACTGTGAGCAGAACGATGCTAACAGACAACACAGAACATTTCTATGATGCGCCTTGATACTTATTCGCGATTTTTTAAAAAGGAATCTGGGCGTGAAATATAATACGGACGCATGATCGCATACCCCAAGCACACGCGGCCACCTTCACACAATGGCAGAGCCTTCAGAAGGACCCTACTGTTGCTCTCTTATGCCATACCAGGTCAATCGATCAACCCCAGTTCAGACGACCTCCCTATAACACAGGCAATTATCAAAACACGCCGCAGACATTCGGAGTAGCAATAATTTTGGGTAGTGGTGTACGAAAAAATATCGCTTTAGACTGCCTATTAAGGAAGAAAAACAAGAACACTGACCTCAAAGGTTACTCGTTCGCGCTACACACGAAATCCAAGAATAGAATTTTATTTTATGGACAGAGAGCAGTAAATTGTTCCGCTTGATTATAGACACACAATATAGTTTTACGTTTTGCGATAAACCGCAGACCATGTAAGAATCAATAACTGTTAGAAATTACGTTTGGCTCATTGATGAAAGCCGCTAACTGCTTCATATATTGAAGGCTACAACAAAGAGCTGTTTCGTTTCTGCGGACTCCATGATAACTGGCCTTATAAAAAAGCAACCATCAGTCTGATCTCACAGTACAATGACACGAGCCGCTGATCGCTGCAAGTGTGACAAAGAATATACTAGAACAAATATTCGGCCGAAAGAAAGAGCCGAAGTAGCGGAAATAGTTGGAAGATCGATCGACAGTGTTGATGCAAGCACGGCCCTGATTGTGGCATACTGCTATGGCCGATAACGTTTTAACCGGTGATTTGAATGATTACAAAGTCCACATATGTCCAGTGATACCAACTCACTTCAATCAACAGAACGGGTAAAATCAGTATAGTTCATGGTCACCTCATGTTTTCAGCCAATTGCTGGTTGTCTCAATAAATAATGCGTGGTGTATTAAACGCTCAGCTGAAGTACGGACCACGTGACACAACTATTCCGGGCTGGCCAGTTGTATCCATTACTCAATTGGTCGGATATCCGAAGACCCTTAAAATATGCAGTAATATACAGCTGCATTGCCCAAACACTTGATATAAGGTAAGTATGGTCGAAGACAGTGGCTTGATTCGCAGCTTCATTACAAATAGGCTACAGTTCCCAACTACGGAGCAAGCTCGATAGCGTACGAAAATTGTGCATCCTTTTTCACAGCAACGGTTGACGCTTTTTTCGACGCCACAGACGGCACAGGTTGAGAGAAATAATACATGTCTTCGCTAGCCTCTTTGATACTTCATCAGTATAACTGCAATCTTACAACCTGGAGTTACTCAAATGAAATGAACAGTCCACTGTCTCAAGTAGACGGCCTACAGGAAGGAACGTGACAACGCATTCGTTTCTAGGTCGTACTCTTCGCTGTGATGGTGTGAAGCGTATTCCATACAAACCATCCCGGTCATTCAACATTGCCTGCATGTCATCGGCAAAAGGGACCAGTAACACGACACCGTCGTCTTAATCTATGTCGGTTAGGTTGATGTCGGGAAGTAAGCCATTCGATTCCCCAAGTGCGCCTTCTAGAATGTCATCCATGACAAACTTGAACAGGAGGAGATAGGCCGGACGCCACCGAAAGTATTGATGATGACAGTTGCCCATAGTTCCTCATACAACCTGTGGAGTGACCATGTGACAATCCTAACAGGTCTGCAAATTCCCTATGATTACACTGCAAGGAAAACGGCTCCAGAGAACATTAGAAGCAACGAAGGCGATGGCGGGCCCTAGGTTAAGGAACACTGATCATGTGTAGCCTGTAACAGTGTTTACACACCAAGACCGGTTGCGGAGTCAACAAGGTGATCAATGTACTCATTACTGGGTCGTAAAAATTTCCTGTTTTCCACACATCTGGTTTTCCTTGAGTTTAATGGGCCGATGTAATATCAACCCAGTAAGTAAGAACAAAGCAAAAAGTAAGTAAACAAGAGCATTCAACGAAAAACAGACGAAGGAGGACAGTTTGTCGGTAAACTCGTGAGTAGCTATACAGTAACCTTAGTAATGAGCAAGAGGATATGTCACACATGCCTAATGATTCGAAGTTAGCAATGCACAAGTGTACAGAATCATCCATCCAATCCAAGCATCTACTATATGATAAATGCGTTGAGTATAATTGGGCTTCCTAGAATAATTTCATATCACAACACGACTAATGGAGCAATAAAAATCATTTTCTGATTATAAATGAGTTTGGAAAGCCACTGTACCTGTCAACGTCGAGTTAGGCAACATAGGAAAATAGAATCAGAAAGATAACAGGGAACACCATTACATGTAGAGTTTGGATACAGATATACCGACCTCCCAGGAAGAAACATTCCCATCCGAGAAACCCCTCCGACAGAGAGGAAACCGTTGGAGATAGATGCTTCCAGCGAAAGAACGAATCTTTCAGAACCAAATAGGAAACATTTTTGAGACTTGAAGTGAACTTATTCTACCCAGAAAGAAACAATGCCATAGCTTTATCAGATTAAACTCAGTCTGATTACATAATGACATCAAGAAGGATCGCTGAACTGTATAAAGCTGTTCGTGTGCAATCATCATATACCGCTTTGGTGTGCCAAACTCTGATAAACAACCAACCAAAGAACATAGCCTAAGGTTCATTAAGTGCTAGCTTTTCCCTCTGAAACATGTCAAACCAACGCTTATCAAACGATTGTTGGGACGTGTATGCGAATTTGAGTGTGCTGATCATGAGAGACATCGTTTTGGAATATCAGCACATAGGGTCGTTGACTAAAGTAACGCAGTTGCAATACAAGTTAAAGGCCCCGCCGCTGGAAGCCAGAGAGGAATGAACCACTTCTGATCAATTGTTAGAATCCTTCAAAATAGCGAACGGCATTCTACAAAATATAGTCTTCCTTATCTCGAAAACTTGTCATGAACGCGTGGCCAGAGTTCTAGTCCCGGTAGTGGCGAGGATATGCACTAGTGACGAGCTATAATGAGTGCGAAACTCGAGTCTAGTGCTTCTTTTCGAAAGCAGCCGATTGGAAAATCTACGGGAATGCGAAAGCTGCGATCAATTATGGGTGTTGTTCAATCTATATGATTGTGCAATGGTCAAACATTCTATCTTAATCCGACATCTTGCCAGCATTCAGTAATCGCAATTTTCATATAGATTGAGTATCACCCACAACTGATTACAGCTGTCGCATTCCCATAGACTTCCCAGTCGGCTCCTGGCGAAAACAAGCACTAGACTCGAGTTTTGTTCTCATTAGGGCTCGTCAGTAATGCATATTCCCGCCACTGCCGGGACTAGAACTCCGGCCACCCTTTCATGAGGCAACCGTGTTTACCACTGCGCCATTAACCTCACATTAGGCACGAACGAATTATCATATATGAACGCTGAACCACTTTCACTGGATAGTCTATGGGAATGCGACAGCTGCGATCAATTGTGAGTGAGGTGTAATCTATATGAAAACCAAAATCCCCCTAGCTACTCACAGTAATTAAAGTGTTATTCTATCAGTCGAGAGTAGTTGAGCTTGAATAATCGTTTTTCGTCCCCCGCCTGAACCTGGACTGTCTGATAGTGTTATAATCCGCGTGTGGCCATGCTGTAGCACAGCAACAAATGCCTGATGGTATAATACCGTCTAATTTGCTTTTTTTTGCTAGCACTAAGTGGAAACGACTTGCAGATATCATTACCGCAGATCTCAACATACCATTCTTCATAGTGTGATAATTGTGAAATCCCCATACCAAACTGTAAGTGAGTTCATTTAATGGTATGCATCTATTGCAGGGTCCACACTGCTTTACTGTACTATGAACAACATTAGCGATTCCTCACGGACGCGTCTAGTTTGTTGGTTTTGACATAATCAGATTACCTAACTCATTGTGCCTCAAGCACACCAATCTGGTTCTAGGGGGATCAAAACGTTACTCTCTAAAGAGAAGCACATATACCGAAGAAATGCATTTTCTCCGCCAGATGGCACTTACCTTGGAGGAGATCTTTAACACGAAAGATGGCTTCTCGCTGTGACTAATATGAACACAAAATGGATGATAAAGGGATAGACATGCATATTCTCAGTGAAATGATGGATAGTGTTCAATTTTCATTTGAGTGTATTTTATAGTTCACAATTTCCAGCACAATAGTCTGGCATGAAATCACGTGAACTGGATTGTCCGAGAAAAAAGTAGTATGAAATCGTATTTGACCAGAAGAATGGTCCTTGTTGCACTCAGCCCAGACTGTCAACCACACCGGCTATAATGATCATAAAAACAAAGTTGAAAATGATGGACACAAAAGGGCCCAGACCACGCCGGATAAAAAAAGCGATGGGCAGAATGCGCAATCCAATGCAAATTAAATAACAAACCACACAGCACAATTACCTGTGGAAGCCGGTCTGTTGGGCTGTGAGGACTCCGCGGACACAGGGTTTGGTGAATCTCCACCTGAAAGTCGCCGTCCCAGAAGGTTTAACAAATTCGTAGACTTATTT
>JTDE01000553.1:0-13707 GCA_014338405.1 Paragonimus skrjabini miyazakii | reverse complement strand
CTGAGATCCAATATTTGTCAAACTTATGTACTCCTATGCCGCATGCTATAGTACCTGCTTTCTGAATAGCCTGTGAGATTTGTGTCCAGCAGCTACTAGGGTCTTCGGAGAGAGTACCACAAAGGCGGCTTTCTAAGCTAGTTTGGTACTTGTGCTTTACCGAGTGGTCAGCAGTTTTAGCTGGCCTATTTGCAATTACAATGGTGGGGTGATGCTAACTCGCATCACACCTTAGAGGTGTCGAGTGCATCACAGGTGTGATGTCTCCTCTCGGGGAAACCGGGCAATCTGAGCATCACTCATAGGCGAATTTGATTGAACGTTTGCGTACGATTATTCGACCGCGACCGATTTGAGGTCAGTGACGCAGTGCTTAACACGGTTGCCTCATGAAAATGTGGCCGGAGTTCGAATCCTGACTGTGAAAGATATGCACTATTGATGAGCTTTAGCAGGAGCGAAACCTGAGCCCAGTGCTTCTTTTTGAAGGGGGTTAGCTTAAAAGTCAGGGATAACGGGAGATTCAGCCAGCTTTGAGTAATGTTCAAGTCATATTAGCCGAAAAATCCCCAACTGCTTACCAGTAATTCACCTGAGTGTACGACATTGGGACTTGTCAGATATTCATCGGGTGAGTACAGCCCATCAGTCCACCAAAGCCGGGCACAATCTTGAGGTTTTAAGTGCTACGCGTCGTGGGTTTATGCAGTTTTAATGCCGAAATGGCAAACATACTTGTTTTTAGAAAAGCTGCAAATTTTGAAAAAAAGCTTCTGAGTCACACACTATACACGCGGAAACTAAAGAGCAGGTCTCAACCCCGGAAAGATCGGGGACCGGAAGCGACTACTCTAAACGTGTATGTGCACTATGCGTGACGCTTCACCAAGGAGAATGCCGCTGCACTACTGCCAGTAATATGATTATAAGGCAGCCGTGCAAATAATATTTGCGTTCGTTCCATATTTTCACATAACTTGAAATGGATTTCTTGCAATAAAAAACTTTCAGGGTCAAGCGTCTTTCACGATTATAACACTAAGGGATTATCAGAGTGCACAGAAATTAGTTCTCAAACTGGATGTCACTTCAGAGTAGAACAAAAACTCGAGATGGTTAACCAAGCCATGTTTGAATGTTTTTTGCAGTTGTGCGAAAGGAATGGTGAAATGTCTCGTTGCTGTTTACACGAAAGCCGAGATTTTCGCCAACTTGCCCAAGATGTACGAATTAGAAAACTGTTGGGCAGTTGGATATGGTTTGAATTTTTATAAAGTAACCATGATAATCTTTATGAATTCTACGCGGAGTCGTGGCAAAAACCGGTAGATTTCAACGTGATGTGGGTGACAATCTTGTGTTCAACTTATCACCCGATTACAATGAAAAAGATTTTCATTAGGAAAAATGTTAGGAACTGGCGATGCGGGAGCATCGGAACCGAAAGGTTTAAAAAGCAGATTACTGTTGTAGCAGAAGATCCTGTATATAATTGTCGGAAAGTATAGAATATTCGCATTGGTTATGTGATTGTAATGCCAAGTGTCCACCATAATTGTATCATCATTCTCAGAATGCTCGGTTGATTCCTTCAGTCATTGCCAGCTGGTTATCCTACCTACTGGTCCTTTGTAGGATGCAACGAAGATAGCTCAGTGGTTGAAAATTGAAGTGCACCAGTGAACAATCAGATTATAGGATGTATAGATTCTGGCCGAGTAAATTACCTTGTTTTTGCAGTCTCCTTTTAATAAAAGGCACGCATTTGCGGATTTTTTCCCTTTCGGTAAGTGAGTTTGTGTAAGCCCGTGATAGATTATGAGAATACAACCGCCGGGGTTCCATCGAATCCAGCAGTTCGGTATGCTTATCAATCTTCTAGACATCACAGCAAGCTATATTTTGTTCAGTCTAACAGTCTGGGGGTAGGCATGGGATTTAGCTTCTGAGCTTCGTCGACGGAACATCGTCGAACCATTACACGTTTGTAGTAGGTCGCCGTAGTACGATCAGTCTCATTGATTTCATTGTAGGTGGGTGTGACGCATCGGTTGGTGTTCACTAGAGGTAGAGTGAAATGCGGAACAATTCAGGCGGGTTGAGAAAAATCGGACAAGGAAGGTGAATGGCTTGCACTAACTATTTTTTTACACAGAGCTCGCATTGGCACACCCGAAATAAATTACTGAGCGTTTGAACGGCTTTGCGTCCAGCCCCATAAGTTTGACATTAGTCTGTGAAGTAAGCAGTTACTGCAAGTCTGGGTCACGTAGGCTAGCTATCACGCCCGGTGACCTAAGCGTATCAGTTTGAGTCATGTAGCAGTTCGAACTGACTAATACTCGGAATTAAGGACTTCGAATAGCTCTAGAAGTCGTACTCGAATTGAAACCTCTCATGCGAGTATTAAGAAGAAGACCTCGTACTAGTCGCAGTAAGCAGTTCATATTCGTGAGACAAGAAGCCGAATTTACGCATGTACAACAGTATTAAAGAAATCATAGTCACTCATTGGCTGATCATATTGAAACATATTAAGTCACAAAATGAACGTTAATTGGTGCAACACGGAACAAAGAAATAAGCGAATAACGGAAGGCATAACACTGAGATGGGTTGTCCAATCCTGATGTAGTATCTTCAACGCGACGTTTGGATTGGTCTCTTTATAGAACTCCTATTGTGTCGGGGTTTGGATAAGCGGTGAATCGAGTAGATTTTCATCACACTGACATACGGTACGATGTTAGTCAACCAAGTTCACAAACATCTACCATATTATTTAATCAAAGATATGCTAATTGGAGATCAATCGCTTCGTTCATTGTAAGATGGTTGGCTGCAAAATTCGCACATATCGCTTCCGTTAACGACCAAAGGAGAGAGTGAGTAGGAAGTACGGTTTGTGTGAAACACTATCGCCTCGTCAATACTTGGGATCGCTGGCTAACACCAGGTTATTGCACTGTACAGGAGTAGAATGCGAGTACGTTTCGCAGTGTGCACCTAGATCCAAGTGCATATCAGTTTACTGTTACATGATGTCCAATGAAGTCTCAAATGTGGTGCGGGGGTGCACAGCGGAACTGGCCACGCCGTTCGGCATGTCTGTGTAGTTATGCAGAAACAAGCACTCGATCACGTGCAGCAGTTTTGTGATGCGTCAAACGGCGACCACCGGCAGCATGGATATTGCTGAGATGTTTCTGATCACAGCCAAAGCCTATTGCCTCACTGATACGGCTACTTTGGCGAACTTATCAGGTCACACATGAGGTACTACTGCAGTTTTCTCTTGTTCATCCATACGGCTTTCAGTGCGCGTACGCTACTGCGTAGGCAACAACCTTAGAAGCCTCCGCCCTTGCTATATATTGCCATTTGGAGACACGCGCTAAAGATTCTAGCTTCATAACCCTATCGGTATTCTTGTAGCTAGTCAGTTTGATTCCTGTGTGATTGGTGCATACAATGCACGGACTCCCCTTAGAAATAGAGGTAATTATTGCCTTCACAACATGCGAATCTTATCAGTATGTCGAACTCTGGTTAGCAGAATGGGGAGCTCTCAACAATACATCTTCACTATCTTTAAAAAGAGCCGGAGGAACTTCGCCTGAGCCGAGTGCTTATGGTGCTGAAAAACGGTTACTTCTTTTTGGGCACATGAAATGCCCAACCAACAAAATCTCTCAAATTACCTAGGTAGTTTCTAAAAATTATCCGGTAATTTTAGGGGTAATGACCCAAAATTACCCATAGGGTAACTTGCCCCATAAATTACCCATTTTCTATATTTCATTTTTTTCTTTTGTTTCAAGAAAATACGTGCTTTCTTTAATTTCATACATAATTCGCCGCTTATACTTGGGGGAAGCTACTCCGTACGTCGTCACTAACAGAACAATCCACTGACTTAAGGCGAAATAACGGAAAGGCGTTTCACGCAACAACAAAAAATACGTCAGTTATTGTGGAAACATATTTGCATTGGAACATGTACAACCGTAATCGGATATTCAGTGTTGGCGTAGTGCTTGAAATAATTCCGTCACGTTTGCACGCATTATTTGGCTAATGAGTAAGTAATCTGTAAACTAGATACAGTTACAAGGGGGAATTTGAAATTCCTTATCTTCGTAAATAATCGAGATAGAGCAAAAATGAAACAACAATCTTACAGTATTCTTTTCAGGAATCCCAATAATGCTACACATATTTGCTAGTTCACAACCAGTAACCCGAATATGCCATCCTGAACTTGTACAAAATTGAAACGTGAGCCATAATACTACGTTTTATGGATGTGTCTGAATTTCCATATTTCCGTACAGACGCACTACAACCATGTATATTTATATGTATGTGTACACCCTTTTGAATTCTGCTGCAATCAACTACCAAATGTAAGAATACAAACGCGCACACGCCACCATAAAACAATTCACAGTTCAAATAAAAATTATCTTTAAACATAAACACCTAGCACAGATGTTTATACACGCGGAGGTGCCCGCAGAGAAAACGGAGAACAACCCACTTACGACCTACCAATTAAACGGTTTTCGAAGTGGCGCCCATCGGCCATTACACATTCAGACCACCATTTAAACAAATTGCGCATCAAGAAGTAGACTATAATGCTGAAAGAAAATGTGACCCCTTGAAAATTCTGTTTACAGTCTAGCTTTGTCGGTTACGTTGCCTTTGATGGTCTTAATAAACTACGCCAGGACAATGGGTAATTTTCCCAAAACATTACCCATCCATAGGGTAATTTGTGCTGGTTGGGATGAAGCCCGTAGTTCGGAGCAGCTGGATCGAAAGGTCAATTGAGTTGGAATTGGAAGTGCCCTGTCAATATTCCAGGCGCCGTCGCGAGTCACATATCGCTGAACCGTCTGCTTTACAGACGCTGGCGGCCCATACAGAATGAAATGGCTTCCGTGAATTGCCAAATATAGCAGCTAATTCTGTCGACTGCACATCCTGGTCACTAAGTTTCGCGATCCGTCTTTAGGCTCTTTGCGAGATAGCCTTTATGATGCTCGTTGTCGAGTATGGTTAATGGAGGGTCGTCAAGGAGTACAAATGGCCGCTCAAAAGCCCGGTAGTTCACAACAACACGAATTAAGTCAGAGCTACTAAAACAGGCGGAATGAATAGCTCGAAACATTGGGATGTATTTAACCACTTTATCATAGCAGAAACAAAACATGTTCGTTTAGTCCGATTAGTCACAAACGTAAAACATGTAAACTGCGTATGCCAGACAGCGAATGAACACGCAAACCTCTATACGTAGTGTTGTGTTGTGACTATTACGTCAACCCAACGGATTGTTCCAGTCACTTTTGCGTACAAAATACCGGCTAGTGAGCTCTGATCAACATAACTTAACAACATATTTAGTCATATTCTGAACCAGCTAAGCAGGTCAACTTGGTGACCTGTTGTCATGAAGGACCTAGCAGTCGGTGACTTGGGATTTCGAGCAACGAGTTCACCGGGTTGAGATTGTCATCAATCAGAATATCGCTACGCAGCGAGAACCGGAAGCTACTTTCTTTTAGCGAAGCTGTTATTCACTGCCTGCCAGCCGGAGTTGTGTGCGCAGAAATGATTGAAGCAACACATCGGGTTACCGTACTAGTGAATGCATACTTGGTGTGAATATATGCGGGTCTTTCCCCTGTCTGTCATGTACAATCTGTATGTTTTGTTTTCGACTAATGAGGTTAAACACAATATCGACATATCACGACATAAGTCTTCTGTCCGTTCTGATGAATGAATAATTCCCTTTGAGATATCCACTGTTTTCTAAACAAGCCGGTGATTCAAAACCAAGTATACTGGTAGATTTAGTAGTTGAATGGTGCAACCGGATCAGATTGCTTGTTTACGCCCAGTCGTTTGATTGCTCCGTGAGACACCACCGAGACGCGCAGACGTGTTGGAATAAACCAACGCGTAGTCAAAGTCCAGATAGGTCTATCTATAGAAATCGTCTCGTTATCTATAGTTAATTGTAATGTGATCAGTTCTGGCCCACGCCTATAACAAAGGAGGAGGGTACCCGGTGACGAACCGACTTTTCCGCCAGCACTCGCGAAAATTAGACGATGTTCTGAGCACAAATTCAAGTATCTGCCATCGGTGTCAAAACAAAAACTGTCAAGTCCGAACTAACCCCTTTAGTGAACCTCATTTGAAAATAATGGGTCGATTTAGGCATTCAAGTCTGACTAGAATCATAACATCAGTCATGTCATGCCGTTTTTAGGTCTACCGCGCCATTTCTGAACTCTGACGTGACGTTTTACGGCCATGCTGCCAAAAGAATAAGCACCGTTTGACCGTGTTGATCCACTTCCTGTCAGCATGTCACTTTATCCAAATATGGGCGTTGTGATGAAGGCAAATTGTCGCGTTATCGAGATTGGGGTGGGAAGCCCGTTCGAAAATGTTGTCCAGACTGAGATGCTGCTTTGTTAGATACTTGCTTTATCCTGAAAAATGATGTCCACAGTGCGAAGGCCGTTTACTTTGGGTCGACACAAAACAATCGCACCATAAGAGTTTTGGTTCGGTTTTTACGACATAGGAAACAGACATTTGGACAGCCGATATTCCGAGCAATTTGTGATGAACGGGCGCTTTACTTAAACGATTGTCTCGGTAGTGTATAAAACCATCCCGTTGTAAACGTTTACCAGTTTGAAGAGAATAACAATCAACGCAGTCATAACTAGAAGGCTTAGCTTGCCATATGGTGAGGTAAGGTTGATGAACCTTTTAGGATGACACTTTTATCAGTCGTTCTATTTTATACCAAACTCACTCAATTTTGCGTGATGCGCACATATATTTAACACGAAAAGACCACACGAAGTGGTAAACGTGCCATGATGAAAGATAAAAAAACAAATTACATCGATACACACAGAGATTCACAGCACAAGCGCCACCGAATTATATTCCTCGCTATATCAGACAGCGTCCTCAACCAGAGGTGATCATTCTCCTTTGGGCCCTAGTGTCGGTGCCTTAATACCTCGAACCCGAGTCATACCCTGGCCATCAGGCTACCGCTTACAGCCTAAGCAACCACTCGCAAACACAGTGAAATGTAGTGTGCTCGCATTTCTGAGATGTGATCAAACCAACGCAGCCTTCGAGACGAGATCATTATGCTCACCGGTCTAAAAGACCCATCCGTCCCGAAGACATGACGAGGAAGGTCGCCATTGCTGATATGGTTCTCTCACAATACGCCGCCACCGCGTCGCAGACAAGGACGGTCGAAAATGAACATTGTAAACACCCTCCGCGAGGATTAATCCGGTCTCGCAGCCATACAATAAGACCGCTCTTGCAATAGTACTATACACTCCACCTTTTATCGAAAGACTAGGAACATGCCGGCGCCATGGATGGTGTAAGTTGTCAGACGCCATGCAAGCCTTAGCTGTATGGTTTGTGATTTTATCAAACATTTTACCAAAGCGGCAATTGGGAGATGCAAAGACCATACCGAAGTAACCAACTGAAGCCTCTATGCTGTCTGAGATATTCTGGGCTCCACACGAACCCTTAAAGATTAGAGTAGTAGTAGTTTGCACACTATTTCTCGAAGTCGAATGCTTAGAAGCAGTTCTACACCATCACATTTGCAGTCTGCTAGGACGCATTCCAGGATCTCGTCTAGTGCAAAGATGAACAGGAAAGGTAGGGCGAGAGAGCCTTGCCATACCGTAACAGAGATGCTGAAGGTCGACAACATGTCTGTCACCTGAACCAAAGGCCCCTTTAATGTCCGAAAGGATGACCGCCGATATGAGTGGGGGAGTGTGAAGATGTGACCCATCCAGCCAAGGCCAGGGCAAAACCCAACTCGCTCTTCGTCCAGTCTACGAAGTAAAATGGCTGCAAGTAGCTCCGAGGGAATGGAGATCAGGTTAATTCTTTGGTTGCTAGCACACAAAGTGCGCGATCCCTTGATAAAAATGAGGATGACGTAATCCAAACCCCAGTCAGTTGGAACAGCTTCACTGACCCAGAATTTCTGGAGCAGAGCCGCCAGCTTTTGACTACGGCTGGGCCCACATCTGTGAAACGGGCAGGAGAGGATTCGTCTGGACTGAGTGCCTTGTTACGTTTCAGGAACTTGATCTCAAGTGAGACTTCTGTTTCCGAGGCTGGAGGAATGTTACCCAACTAGTGAAAAAATGGAGAGCCCGTAGGCGTAACCGACGGCACAGGTAGCCAGATGAGCTGCTGTTGGAAATGCTCAGTCCAGAGCGTCGTTCCAGGTTGTTGATAGACTCATCAATGGCTTCATACATTACCTCACCCACATACAGATTTTCGCCAGCCGTTGCTCGGATGAGATTGAAAAAGATTTCGAGAATCTCGGTAGCAGCGGCTTGGTCCATTTGGATGGCGCGTTGCGTCCATCAGCCCCCTTTTCGTAGTTGCCTCCGGATTTCAAACGTAATTGTCCCGAGAATTGAATTGTATCCGCTGCTAGAAGGAATATTCCGATGAGCGTTCACATAGAAACCCAACAGCTGGTAGCTGAACGAGCAGTAGCTAGTTGGCGAACCACAAGCTATGCCGTTAAGTTATGAATATTGGGTCCTCGATTTTATAGACTGGTCATGACAACCCATTATATCAAATAAGCTAATGGTGGGTTCTTTGGGCTAACTTAATGCAAAATTTATACTGAGGCATTTCAATCGGACACCTGGAAGAAAAACACACGGTAGATCAAGCGAAATTGCGGGAAGATTGTCCACTTTAAGTGATATAAAGACGAACACTTCCCAGTACAACAGTGCTCGTCTTCCGACAGGTTATTTTGTTCAAGGATATATGGAGAGTAGTTTGTGATCCAGACAACAAAACTTCAAAGCACAGTCGGTGCAGCGTTTGTTACGTCATGTTTCGGTCGCTGGTTTGAATCTAGATTTCTCACAATTGGATCTTTCCTAAAGTAGTCCATTTGATAAGAGTGTATTTTCCATTTCTTTAACTCACCAATCAAATCACCTTCAATTTTTAAGCCACTTTGCGACGGTCAGTACCACATTCGGAATCATGGGGGAGGTCAGTGAACGCCTGTTCACAAAATTTGACAGATAGTCGCTTGGGACCAGTAACACGGATAAGCTTGCTGATGTTCTCTGAAGGGAAAGCGGTCTACAGTTCCGCAAATTTCTCCATTAACCAAACATCACAATCAGCGTTTAGACTGTCATTCTTCTACGGATATCTCTTCTGAACTTGTTATATGAACTGTCAGGAGGAGTTTTCCGTCTGGTTTTTAAAAACTCTAGAGTTTTCTCCGTGATCCAATGTCTGTTCAACCCACGTATCCTTGTGCTGCACGCTACAGTACCTGCTTCATGAATGGCCTGTGAGATCTCGATACAACAGCTATTAAGATTTTCAGAACTGGGAAGACTGCTTTCTAAGTTGGTTTGGTAATTATGCTTTACCGACGGTACAGTCAGTTTTTTAAAAGCCGGTCGTTGCTGTCGGTGGGGTCGTTGTCCAGCAAAAGTAAGAACGAAATGGCAACGTATCAATAAATGATGTGAATCCACGTTTGTGCTCCAATAAGAACGACTGTCCTGAATCGAAGCATATCACCTGTAACTAACAACTATGTATTCTATGAGACCAGGCCTGATTCGGAAAAGGTGGGCACCAAGTGTAACAGTGAGGTGTACGATGCCTAAAACTAGTGTTGACTAAAAATAGGTTATGCTCAGTGCACAGTTGTAACCGTCACCCGCCATTATTCGAGTGATGTGATGCCATCCTAAACGAGGCTCTGCCTTACCAAAAACACCGACCTGGGTGTTCATATCTCCGGCTAGAATGACTAAATCATGTGTCAACCGAATGAAAGCCACCAGACCCGAACAAAGCGCGCCCTTGATACCGACATAACCACAACAATCAGTTGGAGCATGAGTAGACATAATGAAAAGATTTCTGAAAGTTTCGCGTCTAGTGCTAGCTTTAACAGAATCTACCAAGCAGACGGCACAGTCTACTGTTAACAGGAATCCAATCTATCAATGCGGCTGTCATGCTCAGGACTATACCTACTCCAGCCTGACCGGTTGCAGCAGCCGTGGGGTCACCCCAAGTGTATAACCAGTATCGAGTAGATAATGCAGGCGCTGTTAGTTTCATAAGTTGACTATCATTTTGAATTTTAATCTCTGAAATGTGGCAGATATCGACATTCAAAGAGTATAACGTTCGTGCGACAGCGGCCTGTTGACCTGTCTGTTTTAGAGTGCGAACGTTGAAAACACTTGTATTAATTCGCACTCTAGGTCTAAGCAAGGGGTGAGGGAGGCCTGAGACTGGATGATAAGAGATAGGACAGTGTTACTATGATCAGCTATATCCGTTGTGGAACCTGTAGAATAGTTACTAGAAAAGGGGGTCGAGAGGGGTATGAAAACTAAATTTGATAAGACAGTGGGGGAGAGGTCAGCAGTAGTACGTTTTCGCATATCCACTCTGCTATGTGCAGCAGATAGGGTGACTGGGTTTCTATTGCGAGACGGCAGATGCAGAATGGAATTATTGGTGTTACGAGTATTCATGGTTGCATGTGGGCTGAGATACTGCCAGGACGCCCAGACCTAGACAGGAGAACGATTGGGTTCTCAACCAAAGCCTTTGACTCCAAATCCTGTGCCGCAAGGCAACGGGTGAGTCGCAGTGTACTAGAACTGGTACTTTTTCCGGAAAAAGATGCCATCCTTCTTCCAATCCCCAACCTGGAGGATTGGGAGATTGGTTTGTCAGACCTCTACCTATTGGCCTGTTTGGTATGAGTGATTCTGTCGATGTGGTTGCCACATGGTTCAATTTAGTCCAATAGGTCATCGAGATGCGCAAGCTGTCACACCGCGTCAAGATCCAGTCTCATTGTGACTGTAATCGGCAGTAGACCAAAATCAAACGATGCAACATGCAGCTGGAACAAGTCACCTACACACCCAGCTTTATTAACAGAGTCGTTAAACCTTCCCTATATTATACGCTCGTAGATGAAGAAATCGGAAAATGACCAACTAAGATGTGGATTTTTGTGCCACGGAACGCATAACACGAGCGATTCGACCAAACAAATGCAATTTTGATAGTAAGCCTAAAAGCAAGACCTACTACTTTGGAAACCGCTCAAAAGACTAAATATGCTGACTGGTTGAATTTGTAGCTATTCGATTTCTAATTCAACACAGGCCAACAGAGCATAGGAAAACCGTAGATAAACCTAAATTTACGGAAGAAACGAAAATACAAAATATGTTGACAACTCGGGTCATTATATAAACTACACTTCATGAAAAAAAATAAGACCCCACCTCATGTAGGATTACTGAAAGAAGAAAATGATAGAGAACGTTTTCTATCATTTTAATTCGCAAAAAGAACAAGTCTTGCTCATTAGACAACATACCTATTGAGAGCACAAACTATAGCAAGTTGTCACTGTAGAAATCAATTGTGCCAGACTAAACTTTGTCCAGAAACAAAAAAAGAATGGTGATTCTGAAATGTGCTGAGTACATCAATTAAAGTAAAATGACGAATAACAAACATAATAAAAAGCACATGACGGCTCAAGGATCGAAGATGCGGATATACACAAACACGCAAACCGAGTGGCAAGATACAATACAGAATGTAACACAGAAAAAGTCAGTGAGGAAACCAGAAAGCAACAAAAAGTCGCTATTATGCATACGAGTGAATGAACGACCTTGCAGCTAATGTACCAAGTGGTTAGCCCGCTTGTGAAAGTAGAATTGTACTCCACATATGATCATAATCAAAGCATAAATTCCAGCTGCTATGAAGCAATTGTTTGACAGCAGAATATATGCATCATCGAGTGCCTGGGCAGGGTAGCCACGTTTAGCCCAGTCTGTCTCATCCAACGGAATATCCTCGGCGAAACTGACCGCATTGACCCGGGCAAAAATGCCCATAAGAAGCTAGAAAAGAGAAAAGCAGTTCTGTGCAACACTCTAAGAAGTTATCAGTTTGCAGTTCTAGCGAGACAAAGGCGTGAAAACAATGTCTACTTGCAACCATGGGACTGAAGAAGATAAGTGCGCGGATAAAATTGGCAGCACCTGGATGAACGATTGTTATTAGAGAAGCAATGTGTTGTCGTACATTGGATATCATATGCAAGTGTTTGCAAAATTCGCATTCAGATACGTTTCAACCATGAGTAAAACTTTAGCCCAAATATGCAGAAGGTGACCGTGTTGACTACTACTTCACATCCGGAGAACACAAAATGTAGAACAGGGCGTATAATCGTTTATAGTAAGAAGCCAAAGGCGAAAACACTCCATAACCGTGATTTAACCAATCTCGATTCGGTTGTTCTTTACAAGTATGTTCGTGTGAATCGAAACAGAACGACTACAACTAATAATATTGGTTTCAAAAATGTCAACGAAAAAGTATTCAACTATTTCGGAAGGAAAAATTTTTTGTCTGATCAACACCATAGCAAAAAAGGAACATATGAAACATGTACATGTTGGGAAAAGGCAATTTTCCCGAAAATTCGCTATATTTTCCAAGGAAAATAGATTTCTTCATTTTGGGGAATTAGAACGCTCGCCAAAATTCTCGAACATCCGAGAAGTTGCGCTCGCCTCAAATTGGTCCGTTCGGTGACCTAGGCCCAAGGCCGATCCAAAACCTGTAAATACAGCTGCTGTAAACCACAAGTTTGTCTCCAGGCTGAGCAGTAAATAAAGCTCGTTTGAGGGGCGTCTTTTTCCTTACGTGTTGGGGGTTCTAATTTGCGAGAGTTGGGTTCCGATGTTTGCGCTCTGATTTTCGTGCAGTTTTGCGATATCGTTGCTTTCGTTCGTGATAGAGATACTGCTCGCGATCCTTACGTTTGTTCATGCTTTTCTCTATCGGGTGGGGTAGTAACAGTTGGCGACCAGTACTATTTCTAATGGCGTTGGACTGTGCTGACGTAAAACTGCTGTTGCAGCAACAAATGAAGCTCATGGAAATGCTTGCCCAAAGATTGTCCAATACAAGTCTGGGCCAACCCCACAGCCTGGTGATGCACAATCCGTTGACAGTTTGGCAACCGGTATCTCCGAGTTCGTTTGTGACCCGCATACGAACGTGACATTCGACTCTTGGTTCCGTGAGTACGATGACCTGTTACGTATCGAATTTGCCAATCAGGATGATCCGTGGAAGGTCCGACTTCTCCTCAGCAAACTTGGCCCTGCGGAGCACGAGCGGTACGCCAACTTCATCTTGCCCGAGAACCCACGTGACATCAACTTCAACGAGACGGTCAATATCCCGTCGCAGATATTCGGTGACCAGTCTTCCCTATTCAACTTGCGGTACCACTGTCTCAAGCTGACCGAGCGAGACTCTGATGACCTTGTCACCTACGCTGGCATCGTGAATCGTGGGTGCGAGCGGTTCAAACTATCCTCCCTCACGGAGGATCAGTTCAAGTGCCTCATTTTTGTCTGCGGCCCCCAGTCTCCCAATGATGCTGACCTTCGCACCCGCCTGTTCAATCGGATCCAACAAGACGAGTCAGTTACCCTTCAGGACCTCACTACTGAAGGCCATCGACTGCTCAACCTCAAACATGACTCTGCCTTGGTT
>JTDE01000552.1:191704-207660 GCA_014338405.1 Paragonimus skrjabini miyazakii | reverse complement strand
GAGTACAATTTGCCAATTCGACGGTTGGTAGGCTGGCAGCTTCAGCCGCTTGCTGCAACCAATTTCAGCCGTCACTCTAAAGCCCTTAATGATGTACTCGAAAAACTGCATGACTGCAACAGCCGCACGACGGTGGCTTGCTTGAACACCATCATCGCTTTCGCCAGTAAGAGAGTGGAGCGTGCTAATGCTGGCTTACCTTTATACGACTTCCCGACGGGTTCAACTGCAAGCGGTATGCAACCGAGGTGGGTGAAAAAGCCTGCATCAGGACTGCCGTGTGGACACTGCGGTGACCTGGTACAGATGGACGGTTATTGCTGTGATACTGATCAGTTGATTTTTTTACTCCAAATGTATGCAATTGGCAGACATAAAGGAGTGTCCATTCTGTGGCAATCAGCTTCAACCTCAGTCGCCTGGTAAGTGCACGTTTCGTATCCTCATTTTTGTCAGTTCCATCTACTTCAGTCGTTGTTCGCACTTTCCCAGCGATAACAGAGTGCAAGTCTAGCACACCACCCACAACAAATGTTGACTAAGACCGGTCCGCTGACAGTGTGACGCTTTCACACGGGCCGAAGAAAGTGCGAATCAACATCACCTGGATCGATTATCCTGCTGATATAATTGCAGAAAGTAAGTCCCTTCATATATGCGTACACAGATTTCTTGCAGATATCACTTGCGATGGAAGACATGATGATGAAGACTTCATGTGATACACGGTTTCACTCATCCTGGAGAACACCAATAACATACGAAAACCGAAGGATACATTCTGTGCTGAGAAAAAGTGGAGGTAGTATGTACATTTATCCACAATTACAAAATACATAATTCAAGACTCTATCCTCGTGTTTCTGTCCCTAGTGACTTCACTCGTCCACCTATGTGTTTTAGCATGGGGGACGGTTTGGCATAACTCGCAAGGTAGGACGAATGGACGGAACATTTATAAATGTCTAATCATTGGGTACAGTTCGGCATGACTCATAAAGTAGGGCAGATGGACGGAACAGTTATAGGTGTGTAAGCATGGAGCACAGTTTGGCAAGTCAGCTGGACGGTGCAGCTATTAAGGTGAATAAGTACGGCCTAATTAGGCGTTGATCATAGCTTAAGTGAACTTGACGGAGCAGTTAGTAGTGCGAACGCATACTACATACTTAGGCACTGATCATAGTTTATGTCAACTGGAGGGAGTAACGGATAATGTGAACGCATACTATATACCTGAGAACTGCTCATGGCTGATCAACAAAGCCTCAATATACTGCAGTCGATAAGTGCCATGCAGTGGATGAAGCTACGCTTCGTTTTCGCTGAGTGTCACTCATTGGCGGGTTAAACATTGCAACTCTCAACCAGTTTGGGATGTGCTCCTTGGCCCTGGTTTCAAGCATCCTTTCTGTTCTATCAATGTATATGTTTCCGCAACTGCAGAAAAACTGATAGATGCAGAGACTGGTAGAGAACATAGGGGTTTGCTTTTTGACCGGGGGTGGAGGTAACCTAGTGGTTTGTGGGATCAAGACAAGCTTTGCTGCAATAGACACCCATTTTAGCGCGGCGCCGATCAGCTCCTTTGAAGAGGAGTTTGATGTTAACATCTTTTTTGGGGACGTTCAAAGTTTCATTTTTCGCAGGAGTAAATTTGCTCCATTTCTGAATGAAACGTTCGGGGAAATTGTTAGCACGATGCGTTTCATACAACACTGTTTGATCGGCTCGTAATCTGTCTTGGGAGCATATTCCTGATGCTCTGTAAAATAGTGTGCGTACTAAAGATCTTTTGTATGCAACAGGAGCAAAACTCATAAAATTCATGTATTGTCCCGTCCATGCTGAATTATGGTACAAAGAACGTTCGATAGAACCGTCCGGACGGCGCCTAACCAGGATGTCCAAGAGGGGCAAACTGTTCTCACCCTCGTACACAACTGTGACTGACAGATTTGGCTGGACAGAGTTGAACGCTTGAATCGTTTCTTCCAGTTGACTTAACCCATGATAAACGTTTAAGCATGCCACAGGTATTCATGTTAGTAACTGCTCCGTTCAGTTCACTCAAGCTATGATCAACGCCTGACCATATAGTATGCATTCACATTAGCTACCGCTCCGTGCAGTTCACTTAAGCTATGATCAACGGATAATTATGCCTCATATGTTGACCTTACTAGCTGCTCCGCGCAGTTCAATTAAGCTATGTTTAACGTCAACGTATGTCACACGTATTCGTGCTGGCAGTTGCTCCGTCCAGTTTACTCAAGCTATGGTCAATGTCTGACCAGGTAGTATGCATTCACATTAGCAACTACTTCGTCCAGTTCACTTAAGGTGTGATCAACGTCTAGGTATGTCGCATGTATCCATGCTAGCAGTTGCTCCGTGAAGTTCACTTAAGCTGTGGTCAATGCCTGACCAGTTAGTATGTGTTCACATTAGCAACTACTTCGTCCAGTTCACTTAAGCTATGATCAACGCCTAATTATGTGGTATGCGTTTACGTTAGCAACTATTTCGTCCAGTTGTCGTAAACTATTATCAATACCCAAGTATGTGGTATTCGTTCACGGTAGTAGCTGCTCCATACAGTTCACTTAAGCCATGATCAACGCCTACTTGTGAAGTATGCGTTCACACAAGCAACTCCCCTGTCCAGTTCACTCAACCTATGATCAACGTTGATGAGCAGAAATCGGGATAATTCAGAATATACGTGTATTTAGACTGCTGGGCATAAGTTGTAATGATCTGCTTCAGTTCTGGTTAAACATGAGATGATATACTGGCAGCCGTCCTTGAAGTCTGTAGCCGGCGAAACCATAGACCAACTGTCATCGGAATCATAATCGTCCATGATACGAAGATAGGAGGGTTGTAGCTGAAGTGGTGGAAGTGGGAATCAATGTTTTCGTCGGATAAATAATGAATATCAATTTTGGTCATTATCTGTCAGATAAACGAGCGCTGACTCGCG
The DNA here is from genome assembly GCA_014338405.1 of Paragonimus skrjabini miyazakii. Lineage (NCBI taxonomy): Eukaryota > Metazoa > Platyhelminthes > Trematoda > Plagiorchiida > Troglotrematidae > Paragonimus > Paragonimus skrjabini miyazakii. The sequence continues at coordinate 204,674 of JTDE01000552.1, read as the reverse complement.
TACACGTGGTAAACTATATTTAAGAATAGTCAATAATCAATAAACAAAACAATACGCACGTTGTTGCTGATAGAGTGGGACGTGTCATCCATGTTTGCACTATACCGTAGGCAGAAACAACCAGGTGAGAACGCAGACCCTTTTTCACTGGAAATATTATGAAGGAATCAAGCTGAACATATAATTCAGGTGAATAATTAAGCAGCGACCGTGGCGGCATAGCTTTAATTAGGAATTACTGTGATATTTTGTGTACAATGCAATGTAAACGCAACGTGGCCGAGGATTACAAATTCAATCATATCTACAAAACCACGCGGAATTAAGCGTTTCTGGCAAGCAGGTCATTTATTCTACCACGGAAATTCCGACGGAAGCATTTTCAGGACGTACAATCGACGAGGAAAGCCAACATGATGCTTTTGTCGAAAAAAATGTGTCAACATTTTTTTCAACAAAAATGCAAATATGGACAATTTTTACGTGTAGCTGATTTTTCTCATTGCAACGGTCTTATTATACTTCAAAAGATATGTATATTTGTCCCGCAATATACGTTTTAACATTTCTTGAAGAAATTTGAAAAATATCTTTTCGCGCGCAAATGGCCGTTTTAAACTCGCTTCGGCCTTGAAGCACCATCCCAGTAAATTGCTGGGAGTGTTCTTCAATATCATTCTTTCAACAGTTCACTTTGTTTCCATTCCAACTGGAATGTACGCTAGCGTACATCGTGATTCCATGGAATAGTTAACAAATGTGATATCAATGAGTGGTGAAGCATGGTGAACTGTCCTACGTTGAATTAGGTTATAGGCGTCTCTCACGTTTGTAGTATTATAAAAAGCTTAGTACTCATGTTTCAACAACAGTTCAATTGTCGAAATTATAATCATGCTTTCCTGCTTAATCACGCCGAAACTTCAATAAAAACATGTGTTTTCACGTGTATGACGTCGATTTTCATTATATTTTACCTTCATATTTCCGAAATAAAGCAGAATGCGACTCTGCGTTATTTTTCCACTAATTCCTATGCCATTAAACAGCCACAAATTTCTTGTTTACGTCTTCGGAAGACTGAAACAAGGAAATCTCTAGGGAACAGATTTTCAAGATTTTAATTTCTGCAACGTATCACAAATTTTCAACAACATTAATGGCTACCAATTATTTTTTAACTAAAAGATAACGGAGATATTCACGTTCTACCTATTACACGCAGCTTATTGAGCAGGTGCTAGCGCGAGACCTCGTCGACTGCGCGAAACCGTCAAAAAGTTGAAAATCGCTTGGTCAATACGGGGTTTTGAGGGCCCATTCATCGCAAAAATTTACTTTGCATAACGGATGCTCGTGGGAATAAGAAAAAAAGCGCAATGTCATATAACATTGCGCTCTTTTTCTTATTTCCCTGTCTCAATCCCTCCCCATTAACCATTAGTAACAGCTACGTACTATGAAATATTTATTCTGCCTTAAACATTGACCCTATAGAACAAACTGACGTCAAAAGTACATAACAAACCCACTGAAACCTCATTATGTGCTATGAAACGTCGATTCTTGCTTAGGCATCGACCCTAGAAAACAATCTAATGTCAGAACTTAGCACGGAGTTTTGATTATCACGTGATAATCATTCTAGTAGTAGCTGCTGGTTGCCCAATTATCGCGGAATACTAGAGCGATTACTTGCCAATATTATATACTTTATTGAAAAAACAAATATAAATATCGCGTAAAGTTTTTGTGAAAAGTATAACAATTGCATTGATATTCATATTACGTGTGATTACTCCACAGTTTCCCACTTAACACATGCTGTGAATTGGGTTTATAATTAGCTTATATGAGGTAAACGAGGGAGTATTCCCCCCAGAGTTATTTGTGGAGAGTTTTCGTATGCCGGCCAAGTGAACCGTCAATACCGGCTACCCTTAGCTGCAGCCTGATTGATGACCATGGTGAACTGGTTATTACGAATGGGCATATATATATATATGGAAAAGTGTATATGTGAGATATAGTCCTTTTTTCTCTCTCCTTTTGTTTTAAGTACAACTCTATATAAATGACGCGAATGAATATAATAATGCGGTTTCGTGAGTGCGTAATGATGGGGATACGCAGTAAACAGTTTCAGGCAAGCAGTTTCAAATGGGAGCCTGATAACAGGGACGGGTACATACGTTTATCCTACTGACGGCTGGATGTTCTCCGGGCCACATTCAAAAAGGTCATCAGAAGATACCCAAACTTTGAAGATTGACATTATGTTTGATGATATAAAGAAGTTGTCCAAGCTCTTCTGAAAACGCTAAATGGTGTTATTGGCTCTGATTTCATTCGGAGGTCTATTCCAGATGTAGGGATATTTTACAATAAAGAAGTTGGCTCGTATCTTTTACCAAACTTGCAAGGTTGGCAAAATGGAACCCTTATTTCATAGACCATATGAGTAGCTGTGTTGGAAATGAACGGCGAACGCCGTAGTGATGCGTCCGAGTGTATCAGTTTATACTGAAATGTAAGATTCAACTTTCGTCTTCGTAACCAGAGTGGGTGAATATCAAGTGGTTGGCAATGTTCGCTATAGATGAGCGAGGTTGAATATCCCAATAAGCTTTTGGTGAATGATCGTTGGAGACTTTCTAAAACAAGCCTGTCAAATTTGTGCGGGTGGCAGTAAATAAAAGTGCACTACTCAAGTTGAGGTCGAGCACACATTTTGTGAACAGCCAGCTTTGCATCCGGTAGATCGAATGTCTTTTTGGTACCTGCTATTGTTCTTTTAGTTTTCGATACCCGAAAACGTACTTGTTCGAAGAAATTGAGGGAGTTTGAATACCATATTTCTAGATCTCGGAGGGATATGGCGGTGCCAGTATGATGTCCATCTAGTGAGACAGACCCATTGGGTATTTGACAACCATAGGTGGTAATGTTCGACCCGTTTGATGAAGGTGTCATGAGCCATGTTTTGCTCCACGACTCCAATGATGCTAGGTCCTGTCGTATATTTTGTAGACAAAATACGAGGTTGCTGGGCTGTCGAAATGTGTAAACGATGTTGATGTTGTCGGCAAGCAGAAAGGGTTTGCCATATTTAATAACATCGCATACGTCATTTATATACATGAGGAAGAGCAGTGGTCCTAGAACGCTTCCTCGAATCACCCCACTGGTCACTAATTTTGGCGTTGAGCAATGCTCTCCCATTTTGACAATTTGGGTTCGAACTTCAAGATATGACGAAATCAAGCTGTACAAGGAGTCTTGTATGCCAAGGGATGCTATTTTGATCAAGAGACGCTTATGGGGCCCACGATAAAATGCCTTTCGAATGTCTAGGAGTATGACAATTACTGCATTTCCAGCGTCGGCAGACATCGATATATGGTTTACAAATTCCAATTGACATGTCATGCAAGGGCGCTTAATAAAGAAACCGTGCTGTGAAAGGTTTATAGAGTTTTGTGACCTTAAGAATCCGATAATGGGCGCTTTTATTATTCTTTCAAACATCCCTGGGCAGATTGGTGTGTGGTTTATTGGACAATAGTTACTAACTTCCTGCGCGGAACCATTTTTGTAGCGGGGCATTATGACTGATTTTTTTCACTGGGGAGGGAAAGTGCTAAATAAAAATGATAGCGTGAACAAATTCATTAAAAGGATGGGTACATCCTCACCTCTGTGCTTGATAGCGACTGGTGGGATACCATCAGGTCCAGGATGGATTGTTGGTTTAATAGTAGCTAATTGTGAGTGGACACTTTTAGCCTTAATCGAAATATTGTACGGAACTTTGGTTGTTTTCAACGAAGTAATGGGTAGTACTATGTTTTCCACGCCAAACGCAGCAGCAAAATGTGAGTTGAAGAGTTCACATATTTCAACAGTCATCGACAACCGCTTTGTCTTCGAGATTTGTGACTTTTGCAGAATGGTCTCTCTTGGAATTTCTCCCTTTCATCAGCCGCTTTAGTTTCATGCCTCTCTGCTGGCTACCGAGTACTAGCCTTTCTTCGTTTCCATAATGCAGTTGCGTTCTATATTCTTTGCGTTCAGACATATTGCTATATACTAGGGAGAAATCCAGTGTTCTTCTGTATATCAACTTAAGTGACTTAAGTCTGTCAGCCTCCTTTGCAGTAAGGATTTTATCTTGTACATACGAATCGAGGCGTTTTGACTTCATGGAGGTTAAAATTTCGATACAAAAAGGTGAAGTGTTTGATAAGTTCCTCGGTTGCTACTTTTGGGTCTGCTGTACGAAAGAACGCATTGAGGAGAAGAAGGTACTCCAATCGATGTATTTGATTGAGCGTTGAAGGAGGTTTCTTCGTTGGAACGCCGCAGAGAAAGCGCTGAGGGTTCAGTTTTCTCTGGCGACGCATGTGCTTGAAGAGAAAATTCTTATCCCCGCGGGCTACCAGTAAGATTTTTAGCTGTACCTGTTTGGTGTGTTGACGGATTTCGTGCCTGCACCTGTTTCGTGCAAAGCGAAAGGTCTCTATATCCTTCGGCTTGCCGGTTGGCTTCAGCTTAGAGAATAAACGGGAACGTAGATCAAGAAGGCGATTTATGTTCCGAGGATCGGAAGAGGACTTTCATATTTTGCGGGGAAAAAATGCCCCATCACCTTTGTGAACGGCAGCTTTAAGAGGAAAGTGGGTCGAATTCACTGAATCAGACACAAGTTTGAGTCTACTTTGGAATGTCCTTAGTGCGTTAAATTCTGCTTTCTGTAACTGTTGGACTGAAGTCTTGGTTACAGCATTTTGGGGCCAGTAACAATAAAAATAACAAGCTACTAACATGTGGTCACTATGTCCCAGCGGTGATTTGATGATCACTGTATTTACTAAGTAAACAGCATTCGTGATAACCGGATCAAGCCACAAAGGTGTCTGTCTTGGTCGGTGCCACATAGGTGGTTCGACATGTGTCCAAGCTTTCCCACGAACCAACGTTGTCAAATACTTTGAAAATCCGCAGTCACAGTCCTCAGCAGAAGCAACTATATAGTTGAGTTTAAGTGCTTTGAAGTCACTCATAATGAGAAGATGGGAGAAAGGTTGTGTGGACAACAGACGGTCTACGGCGGCAAGAATGGTCTCGTCGTCGGATGCGCTACACGAAGACAAGTGGTATTTAGCAATGACAAGGAGCGTGTCACGACCCTTTTGACAGTCGGCACAGGAAACTTCTAAATTGAGAAGACAGCACAGCCTCCCGCGGGTCCATGGGAGGAGCCCGCTTGGTACAATGAGTACTCAGAAACATTACCGACGATATCCATAAGAAGCCAGGTCGCGGTTAAAGCAAGAATGTGAGGGCAAGGAGCATAAACCAACTTTCAGACCCTTGGTGGTTTATTTAAAAGACACAGACAATCAGTGTTCGCGCAATAGAAAGCTCCTTCTTCATCTGGCTGGGTGCAAAAAGAGTAAAGAGCACGAGGAAGAGCCTGAGAAAGCAATGCCGGTGGCAAAGAGGTGATGCGCAGAAGGTGGTAGAGTTTCGTTAGCTTCTCTGGGGGGTAGCGGTCGTTTCTTCACAGGTTGAGTGGATGCAAACGTCCCGGTGGGACGCTTCGTCTGCTTCTGTCGGCCTAATGTTGTTGGCCTTCGGGCTGCCCTCGCTTTCTGAATTACTAGAGGGTGGTTTGTGGGTTTTTACCAGCGAAAATTTGGGTGGGATTTTAGATTAATAGATGGCTCAGGATGAAATGACTGATCCACCCGAGAAAAATCTGGCTGGGATGAGCCAAGTATGAGCCTCTCTGGATGTAGAAAGTGACCCAAGCGGACCCGTTGGGTTATAAAGTTAAGGAATAAAATAAGTTTCAACGGAACGTTTTTGTGATGTAGGGATTGGGGATGTGGAGGATAAGTGATCATTTATACTTTCTTTGTGGGCTCCACTTTCAGACCCATGCAGCTCCCCAGATGATTGGCCATCCAAGAGGACGGGGACAGCCAACTCTGATATAAGTGTGGGCGCGTGGGTTGATACATTCTGGGACATTGGTCTCTTTCTGAGGGTATGGATGAGGTCTTTTACGCTAGCTTGAAGTTTGGGATCAGCCTCGATGCTTGACCCTGTTCTGTCAAGTTGAGAGCGCTACTGCCGCTCCGGCAATTTGCGATCTATTGAGGCTTCCTTTGGATTAGCATAACTATTCTTCAGTTCAACCGTTTTGTTCAACACTCCCCCCTATGATAACCCTTCTGGATAAAGTCACAAGAAGTCGGAGTGACTTCTTGGTAACTCTAGAGTAGATTCTGCTGAAAGATACCTTATTTGTTGGTTCTAGAGGAAAAGGGGGTGGTCAGCACCGTTCTGGTCAGTTCTCCCGGAGGGGATGTGATCACTACTCGTCCTCACAAAACAAGCCTCCTCCCCCGGAATGTCCTGTCCCTCAGGTTTATTGCTGCTTTCCCAGTTTGAAGGGTTGACAAGACCTTACGAACAACCACCACACCTGAAAAAACGAGCACAATATACTCATTCAGTGAGCTCACATCTGAGTTCATGCCAGATAAGTCCTCTGTGTTCCGACTGGAGCTATTTTAACCGTGACCATATGCAGTGTATTAGCATTCTTAGATGTCTTCGAACGCTAGTTGAAGTATCTTGTTTCTGCTAACTGGAAGTGACAAGCAGTGAAACGGATGCGACTCCGGGCGGAATATAGTTGCCTCGAGAAAGGCAGCTCATTCAGATAAATGGCCTTTTTGAAGAAGTCAGCAGGGTGTACTGGTCCTCCATGAGGCCGTTGCACTGAAGGTGGTATCAGTGGAAGCACGTTTAGCATTGCATGCTATTCTGAACAGTCATGCGGCAGCCGAATTAGCCACAGGTGCCCGATACCTCCGGTCAACCAACGCTGCTGGATCACGTGCCTGTCAATGTGTTATAGTTTATGAACGGAAATGGCAAGTGTCTACATTATAAAAAGCGAGGAGCAAAAGGGATGGAACCCAAATCAAGAAAATAGTGAAAAGGAGCAAATATCTACTTTGATAAAAATCGACAAAATGAATGCGTTAGGCGGTGACGAAAACCGTTGTTTGGGGCACCAGATATCAGCAATAAGAGAACGGTAACGACAGCTCAAAAACTGTAACCAGAATTTGAGTTACCTGCGCTATCACATGCAATTTGGGGCCTGAAAACTAAGCCGTGTAAAGAGAGAACGACACTTCTGAACATACGCCTTTGAGAGTGTGTCAAGCCTTTGATAATGAAGTCTTTCGAGCATCCACGCCGAGTGATGCCTAATAGGTGAAACATCACGACATTTAAGGATCAACCCTAGAACTGGAAGTTCAGTATGGCAGACTAGAATGCAGACAGCTTTCCCTCGTTGCCTGTTTACAAGGCTTTGAATGTTTTATCTTACCATGTTGTTTCTACCAATTTTCTAGCAACTTTCATGGCCCATCTCGGCCAACATCTGCTGCCTTATTTCGGATACTGTACCTTCTTCCTCCATTTCGGTCTATTGCTGGGGACGTTGATATGTTACGCACTGAGATGTGGAATCCTTGAAAGTTCCTGTTTTCTACCTCTGCTTTCAAATTACTAAACCACTGAAGGTTGTAATTGAAGAGAAACCTAACACCTCTTCAGAACGATCTCTAAGGGAGCAACTAACGATCACGGAGAACGGTAAATCACTTTATCGAGGTTTTGAGAAAGTATTTGGTTAAAAGGACTTCATTGTCAGAAGACCAGAAGCATAAGTCGTGGCAAGGGGCCCATCGCATCCCAAAAGATTGTTCAAAGCCACCGGACCTGGAAAAACGATCACTGTAGGTCTTCCACCCCCGTCTTCTGTCCACGTTGCTGACCCCTTTTTAAAGTTCTTCCTGGTGTCCCATCTTCCCTTTTCTTACATAGTCATATTGGGACTTAGCTTCCAGTTGCACGTATACAAGCTGTATAGGCTTATCTGCTAAACTTCCAAAATCGAAGGGTTGGCTTATGAACCAATTTTTCATATCTTTGATTGAACAAAGACCTGGTTGCCGGCAGACATCAGCAACAGTGAACTAAATGCTCTTGGTACTCTGTGTACCGTGCCAACCCCCTGAGGGAGAATGGGACCCTTGGATTTTTTAAACGGTCTCCCCACACAAATGATTCTCGAGAATGTCCAGTCCTACGATAGACATGATGCTGTGCGCGGTGGGGGCACCTTCTTAGTCATGACTGTGTATAGCAATTCTTCATACACATTTCGGATGATGACGCTGTCATTGGAAGTTTAGAAAACTTCTTAGGACTTTAGTGTTCATTTTCGTTTATTTATCGTGGCTGACTTCAACGCATTCAATATAAATCGGTTGTTAATGCTCTACTCGGACGATTAAAGCGGAGCCTCGGCGCCATTGTTAAGGTTGGTACGACAAGAGAGGTAGACCTATCATATCAGCATCCCGATGCTGTCTTGTCCTGGTCAGGTCCCTTCCCTATTTTAACTGATTATTGAAACAAGAGCAAATTTGTGGACAGAATGATCATCAAACCGCAGTGGTCACCCACTACTGAATTCCGATCTCATTTGCTACTGGTTGTAACAAACAGCTAGCTATTTCAATTGCTCTGATTCTAACGACCTGAGAAGATATCTCGATTGAACTCTATTACGATCCTGTGAATCTCATATACCATGCGTTTCACAACGCAGCTCAAAAGTTGGATAACTTACTCGTACCATCATTTATCCATTTTTCTCGTGTAGACTATGTCATCTTTTTGACGATCATTCGTACTTTTTCCCGAAACGTAAGATTACAGGCATTCTAGAAGAGCCAACCGCATTTTACACCGTTCGAAATGGGCGTGAGCGAAAAATCCGCGAACACTAAACTCGTACAATAAAAGGTCCTATCGAGGTCTCCTGTGGACAAAACTTTCTTATTCAAACATATGCGTCGCTTAAAAAGGAATATGCTTTCAGCTCCCTTTTTTCGACTGACTCCAGTGGAGAATTTCCAACGCGCAGGCGTCTGCTGAGATATTCAGGGAACATTATCCGGCGATGTACAACGCTGTACCGCAGAACTGACTTCTCACTCTGTCTCCACGAGGCTTATGACAGCCGCCAATTACTAGAGACCCTTTCGTAATAGACGCTGAAATCTCCTTATTCAAGGTTAATCCATACAGCTGTGTGGGTCCAGAAAATATCCATACTAGGATCCCTGAGAAAGCTGCAGTTAGTCTGGCAGATCTTCTACACCAGATTTTTGAACAAAGACTACAGATGGGTAGTCGTCCTACTACACGGAAAGATGCCCCGGTAACGCCAATTTTTAAAACGAGAGACCGGCGCTCCCCCGCCGGCTACCGGTGGACCAGCCTTACCGGCATCATACGCAAAATAATGGTGTTTGCTATAAGGCGCCATCACGAAGCACTTCCAAGGGAATAGTTTATCCTCTTCTACGAAACACAGTTTTCTTTTAAAAAGTCGTGCGTAACAACTCTATTGATCTTCACGGACAGCCTGACGGAATCGAAAGACGATAACCTCATCTCAGATGGTATTTTCTTCGGCCTAGTTTGAGCTTCCAACTGTTTCGCATGGATTGGAAGTCTATGCCTTCTGAGGCCATGTGCTACGATAGATTCTCTCCTCTATTGATAGAATAACTGTTGGGGTCGAGACCAATTTAGACTTTCCATTCCCTGCCTATATTCTCCTGGGGCTCCTCAAGGTTCGGTATCTGGCCCTCTTCTGGTTCTCGGTTACATCGACGAGCGACCAAAAAGTAGTTTCAGCAGTGCTGTTTTCTGAGCTGACGATTTTAGAATCTCATGTGCTAGTGATTCCAATGAACGAAAAATAGACCTTGTTACGATTAAACTGTGGTCAGACGAATGAGTCTCCTTCTGAATGACAGCAAGTATACGCACGTATCACTTAGTGAGAACGTTGACAGTGCCATCCTAGTTGTATTTCATACAATACAGATGGCCTCGCGGAAATCTATCCAGAAGATCTAGGTCTCTGAGTGTTGGTTAAATTAACTTTCGCCCATCACCACGAGGTGCTCGCAAAAAGGTGTTCGCTACTCCTGGAATGAAAGAACCAGATCTCTCTCCGCCCAGACTAAATAACATTTCGAACACTTTTATGAGGTTTTTTTAAACCCGTTGCCTAGATGCGCCAATCAAGTAGCGTACACCGGCTTGAAGAGGGACATACTTGTTGTTGATCTCGTTCAACGGGCGCACACCTAGCTGGTCACCGGCTTGTGGCGTGTGCCCCACGAATCTCGTCTTGAAGCGTTTGAAGAAGAATTTCGAAGACTCCGCGGTGGCTTAATTCTTGCACATTTTCTCCTTTACACAAGACTCGTTGAGCAGTTCGTTATGCTGGTGGCAGATTGCAAATTTGAGAGTCATGGTGAGAAGTTCTACATGTTTATTTTGTTAAGGTTTGTTGTATCATTTTTGAAATTGTTTTGCTTTGTTTGATTAGTTCTGGAAGGTTGCATTGCATTTTCATATCTTCCATGAATAAACTATACTAATCGATTCTTATGCATACATCAGCTACCATCACCGTTTTCCTTACTGTTGGTCATTCTGGGTTCTGTACATTTCTGATTAACGAAGTTGGATATATTCCTTCTGCTTTCCTCTTGACTGACTTGTAAGTCCTGTCATTTCTCGATACGCTAGCAGTCGGTTTGCATTGAACCAACCGATGACCATTTGGTTGAGCGAGCCCAACTCCTTTATATCGTCCCTCGACATTGAGCGGTGCTCAGTTGTCCATTCTGCTATACGGGCATATTCTTTGTTCAATTTCTCAGGGTTTTTCAAATTCGAGTAACACTGACTCGCCCGCTAACGATTCAAGTTCACATCAAGTTGCGCGCAAAATTTTGGTCGGAAAAATGTCTCCTCATTCACCGCTTGGAAGGTGAGTTACCTTCTGTGCTGTTTGTTATTGAGAAAGGCATTTATTGGGGCAACAGATTACACGTAACTCGATGTGAACCTGAATCGCTAGCAAACGAGTCAACACTATAAGCCCCGTTCTCGGACTTTCCTCAGACAGCTCGGAGTGTTTGTGGTTGAACCGCGTCAGCAGAAAAGGTATTTCCGTTCTCACTTGCAGGCAAAAGTTCCTTTGTGAGTAATCAGGTAACAAAAACGATAACGTCAGTCGTCTATTGTGGTTCACGTTTGGCCAGGATTTAGGCTTGATGAAAGACGTATTCGCTGTTTAGCATCAGCATTAATAACGAGCATATGCTGAAAGTGATGAGAAACTCGCAGTTGAAGCTTTCGCGGTACGTGCTGGTTATCTTCAGTTCTGTTGGTTGTCATATTGATAGGAAAATTTTTCAACGGCTTCATGGGCAGTTGGCGTTCTAAGGAGTCAGTGATGACCGGCTGCAAAATGTGATCAGCAGGCAGCTTAGATTAATCTGTTTCCGTATAGTGTTTTGTATGAACGCCGCGCGTCCTCACTCGAGTTAGAAAAAACGCAGTAGATTGAACAGAATTAACTTCTGAAGGTTTCCAGTTGTTGAACGGGGCACAATGCGCACCTTTACGCCCTCAAAAATGTGACAAATTGGAAATGGGTACATGATAATGTCGTACACAAACACTTATAAGACCAACATTCCGTCGACCAATATTTAACTGAAATCCTGCAAAAAAGGGAAAAAATATAGAGGCATCATATAGATCAGGACGCTGTAAATGCTGTCATACATGCTTCACTGTTAGATATGTTAGTATTCTTTTTGAAGTGCAGTGCCAACATTGTGTTGTCGTACACTATCATTCAACCAGTATCTTCTGAACGCCGCAAAACTTAGCATCCTCGGGATAGGGAACCGTGTATTCCAACCCGAAAATCGCACTGAATGCATTTATAAAACATTTATAAAACAAAGGGTGTGCAAACGCATATAACGGGTCGCCCCCGCAAAAATTGCGAAAATGTTTTCTCCACGGAATTATTAACTGATGTTTTTCAAATGTATTTCCATTCCATCATAAATATTGCTTAATTACAATTGGTTAATTATAAGTACTTTGTTTGGAATATTTAAAAAATGCTAAAAAAAGCTGATTGACACCAAACTGACCGTTTTCCTTTTGGAACGACCTTCAAACCCAATACCTGCAAAAAACGTAACTGCTCTTAGGGACTGTCTAACGAAATCAGCACACAGGAAACAGAGTGTGAGAAATCGACTATTACAGGGCAGTCGAAGTTTAGGTGGAAGTCGGCCAACAGTTTCAAGTCGAGGCTCGTGATCGAGGAGCATTAAGTTTTCTTTGGTGGGGTTCTGATTCGTTTAAAGGACCGCCGGATATTTACGAGCTGAATGTCCACCCCTTTAGAGCGACGTCGTCGCCATTTTGTGCAAGCTTTGCACTACAATCAGAAGAAGTTTCTACCGAAGACTGCGACCGTAGTGAAGCAGAACTTCTATGTGGATGACTGCCTAGTGTCATTCCACTCAGTATCCGAGGCCAAGGCTGTGGTAGACGAACTTCGGGCGATGCTGCGGCTGTGTGGCTTTAAACTCACCAAGTGGGTTTCTAACTGTAGTGAGGCTATTGAACACTTAAGCGATGAAGAAAAACTTGTTGACTCCCGGAGTCTTGAACTCAATAGTTGTGGATACCAGCGAGCACTGAGCGTGAAGTGGCATGTGGCAGACGACTGCTTCTGGTTTCAAATCAACCTCCCTCAAACCGGTAGCACGACAAGAGGAATATTAAGTTGTGTGGCATCGTTATGCGATCCTTTAGGAATAGTGGCACCAATGTTGTTGGGATTTTGAAAGGTATGGCTGCCGTTAAACGAGTGTTGCGTGAATGCTTTCATTGTAAAAGAGTTTATGCTAAACAGTTCACTCAGACGATGGCGCCAATCCCCTCTATGAGATCGTCGACGGACGGTTACCCATTTAGG
>JTDE01000552.1:179805-190686 GCA_014338405.1 Paragonimus skrjabini miyazakii | reverse complement strand
CAACTCTGTTGATACGTCACTACCACGAATCCGAAGGGCACATGGGTGCCTCGCATGTGCTCGCCAGCATTAGAAGACGGTTTTGGATTTTGAAAGGTGTGGCTGCCGTTGAAGGAGTGTTGCGTGGATGCTGTCATTGTAAAAGAGTTTATGCTAAACAGTGCACTCAGACGATGGCGCCAATCCCCTCGATGAGATCGTCGACGGATGGTTACCCATTTAGGTACTGTGGGGTGGATTACTTCGGTCCGTTCAAGGTGCGCATAGGTAGAAACGATCTCAAACGTTATGGTTGCATATTTACTTGTTTGCAAACTCGTGCCATACACATAGAAGTAGCCCAGTCCATGTAAACGGACTCATTTCTCACGGCCTTAATGCGATTCTTAGGAAGGCGGGGCACGCCTGAGTCTATTTACAGTGACAACGGGCCCAACTTTGTTGGAGCCGATTTAGAGCTAAAACGGAGTTTACAACGCTTGAAGCAGAGTATGTTGACAGATAGATTGTCGACTCAAGGGATTAATTGATATTTCAATCCTCCTGGTGCAAGTCATCGGGGCGGCGCTTGGGAACGAATGATTCGAACAGTAAGACGAGTGCTGTCGTCGGTAACACAGCAACAGGTAATGAATGAGGAGTCACTTCACACCTACATGGTGGAAGTTGAGCGAATCGTCAATGATAGGCCACTCGTGTCTGTTTGTCACGATCCAGATAATCCCCAAGTGCTCCGACCCAATGATTTGCTCTTGTTGCGCTCGAACGTTGGCCTAATTACAGATGAGGTAACATTGCGTGAACGCTACACAAAATGCTGGAGACAAGCTCAACACTTATCTTGTGTGTTCTGGAGACGATGGCGGCGTGAGTATCTACCACAAATGCAGATTACACCCAAGTGGTTGAAGTCTTCGCGCGATCTTTAGGTAGAAGATGTAGTTCTTCTTCACGAAAGGGCCTCCAGGGATGTTTGGCCCTATGGTGTGATCATTGAAGTATTTCCTGGCAATGATGGACACGTACGTCAGGTGTCAGTAAGAACTGCGAGTGGTACTACTGTCAGACGGGACATCAGATCACTTTGTTTTCTAGAAGCGTCCGCAGAGTAAAACCAGGTCGCTACGGGTAAGCCAGAACGTTCGGACCCTTCTACTGCACCGGTCGATCGCTGCTGTTCCTACTGCCACCTCGAGTTTGGAAAACCAGCTGGTTTTCGGGGCCCAGTGTTGATTTTGTTAAGGTTTGTTGCATTATTTTGAGATTGCGGTGCCTTATTTGATCTGTGTTGAAGGGTGGCCCTATCTTTCTTCATTTTTCTAAGAATGAACAGTACCAACCATTTTTATTCTTACACTAATTACTACAACCGTTTCTTTTACTCTTATTCAGTCTGACCCCTGTACATTTATGGATGTCAAAATAAGAAATTTTCCTTCCATGTTCTTTCTTGAGTAGCTTATAATTCTTACCATTTCTCAATGCGTGAACAGTCACTTTGCTTCAACCCGACCAATTACCATTTGTTTGAGTGAACTCAATTCCGCTTTATCGTCCGCCATTGCTGAGCCGTGCCTGGTTGTCAGAGTTGTTGTACCGACACATTCTTTGTTTGATTTGCGAGGATATTTCACATTCGAGGTATGATATTTAATTCTCATGTACATTGATTCAATTAGTACCGTATTAAATCCAGTTTTCACGAGCGTCTTCTCATTAACCGTTTGGAAGATTATCTTCTCTGCCGTTGGATATTGAGAAAGGCATTTTTGGATTAACCGATTACGCGTAACTCGTTGTGAACCTTGAATCGTTAGCGAACGATTCAATAGGGCCTATCATGTTGGAGGTCACTTATTGACGCAGTGTAATGCAGATCGTGACCTCGGGGTGTTAGTGTCTGTCACCCTCAAAACGCAGGCCCACACAACATAAGCTTTTGTTAAAGCTAGGAGAATGATTGGGGCTATCCGTCGATCTTTTGCTAAAGTGTCCAAGGAGGCGTTTTGCTTACTCTTCTCATCCCATGTTCGTCCGAGACTAGAGTACGGACACGCCGCAGTGTTTATTCGTACACGAAGTACACGAGTACAGAGGGCAGCCACATGCATGGTTATCGGGATGAGGGGCCTCTCCTATAACCGGAAGTTAGAGCACCTGAACATGTACCCTCAGAGTTACCGGCGGCTCCACGGTGATCTGAGTGTGATACACCGCATTTTGCGAGGTGAAATGGGTGAAGGGCTCAGAGCAGACTTCCCTGTCAGAAATGAGCACAGATTCCGGGGTCATCTACTAACGATTCCCAAACAACGATCGGGACAACTCCATGCCGTATTTTGACTATCACGGCGGGCTGTCATAGTTGGAATGCGCTACCAGCGCAGGTAGTGCTAGCACCCAATGACGTGGGCTTCAAGCGGCTCCTAGATGAACATATGATGGAGCGCTGGAAGAAAGAGGATAGTTAACTCTGCTTACTCCGGTGTCGAGACGCACAGTGAAGAGGCTAACACAGTCAGCGACTCCTGCCTTCTATCAATGAACAATGAAACGCTGAGCAGTTACATCAATTCTCGCTTCACAAGGTTAGCATTGGCTTAATGGTCAAGGTCATGCTAGAAAAAAGCTATTTCAGGATGGACAGAATGAACACTCGAAGAAGTTCGCCATTATTTGATGTTGACAGTTTCGAAAAAATATGCAGGAACCTTTGCAAGATGAAGGAAGATAAGAGAGCCCCAGTTTTTGTGGAGAAATGGACGATCTTCTGGACCGGACTTCGCGAATTGTCCAACCAGTACTGGATTTTGATCGTTCGGACGTTATGGAATGTTGTCTCGCAGTAGAAGTCATCGTGGAATCAAGAATTAAAAGCAAAATTACGTGGTGAACACGGGAACGTAAAGTGATCATGTGAAGTATGGCGAATAATGGAATCTGTTATTTTCTGACCAGACCTTTTATATAAAATTTACAATTTTGTGTTGGTTATTAAAACATATATCTCAAGCAAACAATTGCTATTGTAGAACGCCAAAAGAGATTGATTCACAGCTATTCCTAGTATATGATCAGAGCCGAATTCAAATGTCGATTTTGTATACACGGCCGATATGTGGAATGGAAAAGAGGCTTAGCAACACGGGAAGATTTCCATTTGATCCATTAGGATAGGAAGCACAGATTTATATGCAATCATATGAGGTAGACAGTTTA
Source organism: Paragonimus skrjabini miyazakii (assembly GCA_014338405.1). Lineage (NCBI taxonomy): Eukaryota > Metazoa > Platyhelminthes > Trematoda > Plagiorchiida > Troglotrematidae > Paragonimus > Paragonimus skrjabini miyazakii. Next base: position 187,467 of record JTDE01000552.1, on the reverse strand, counting down.
AGTTATATATAGTTTCTAAACAGTTTTTGTGTACAGCTATTGCATAGGGGTTGATAACTATACACAACTGGTAATCATTAAGTATGGAGTAGGGGTTTACCAGAACGGTTTGGTTACTATTAACGGGGGGTATATAATGTTACCATGTGTTGGCTATAGTTTTTCATTCAGATGCAAGTTTTTGACATAATTATGTACATGATCTATCCTACTGGGGAAATAATAAGCTTCGAAATTGAGAAGTTCCTCGAATGGTGAAGTTAATAGCTTCAATCAGTTCGGACTGTATGTGGCGTTGTATCATGGGATACAAGTTCCTCTTCAGGTGTCCTGCGGAAATCTCTCGAATTTTACGAAGGTCAAAATACACCCTTTGTTATTTTCGATGAATTATTGTGCTTTGGTGATAGAATCGTCATACCTCATACACTAGTTCCTGCCGTAACAGATGATATACACTCCGGTCATTCCGATACTGAAAAGATTAAATCATTGACCCGCCGGACTTGTCAGTCAGAGCTGAACGTCGATCTGTGCAGCACTTCTGAAAGTTGTGTGTGCACGTGTCTCAACTTTGAACATTAAAGTGAGCACAACGACCGGTGACTTATGGGTCCTGATAACCGATACATACTGGCTATTGAGGCTCAGTCTTGAATGAATATCCTCTGGTTATTCCTGGTTCATATAACACGGACGGGAAGCTCAGTGCACATCTCTGGCAACTGGGGACTTGATTTTAACTGCAGTGCGACAGATGTTCAAGTGGGAACGCGTACCATTTGCCTCGACCACGGACAGTAACCCTCACTTCACTATGCGGAAGTCTGAAACTGACTGTAAAAGGTAAACTGTCAAAATCAGGTCACCGCACCGGGACAACCTCAATCCAACGGTGCCGATGAAAATTTCTGCATATTCTGAGAACCGCTATCAAGTGTACCGACATATCCGATTTTAAAAGGTTGAAAAGTAATGTAAATAATTTCCCAATGCACTGTTAAAATTCGAGGCTCTGAACAACTGGAAGCATTCCAAGAACCGTATTCTCCGAACAAACGTGACAAGACAGTAATCAGCCAACTTTGTGCCCTCGTAATTACAATCTTCTATCATATCAAAGAATTGTGCCCAATAACTTAGGTACTCGAATTTATTGCTTAATTGATTCAGGTCATGGACCCGTTCAGCGTAAACATATCTGTCAACTTGCTTATAATTTATTTCTCACCATTTCTGCTGCGCGTATTACGGATAGGGGTGCCTCTCAGTTTGTTCGATGTTTACGTCTCCTGGGTGAAGTTGCCACCAGAAACAAGCTACCGGAATTGCGACTGTCTGGACGCCTCAAAAATAAAAAAGAAAGCCCACATCAATTTTGACTTTTATTCAAAATCTGTAGGATATGGTGATTTATACCAAACCTATTTCTCACAACTTTTGTTTCATTACCTGATATCGTTTATTTTGAGGAGCAATATACATATCTTCGTTCGAAGAAAGAACAAACGGTGACACCAAAATTGAGCAACAGAGATATAAAAAAGTTGAATGTGAAAACAAGCTTTCTGTCAAATGTGAGACGTTGCATGGTTAGCGACATTGAACAGTTGACAAGTCCTCTCACAAGAACAGCAGGCGTTAATGGGCCAGTCATCAAATGAAAAGTTATGTGGCGTATATACTGAACGGTTTTAGAATGTAAAATAAAATACACGAAAAAGAATGAAAAGAAAGTAGGTGAACAATCAGTCTCACAAAATCGAAAAACTCTTCAGGGCACAAAAGTGTTACCACAGTCAAGGCACACGCATCGGGACAGAAAAATGTCCTTTATTGTGAGACAACTGTCATAGAGGTGGCAACAGTTAACGCCAGGTTCCTCGCATGAGTGCGTCGTTGGTTTTTAGGGAACCTATAATAGTCAGCAGACATAAATCCGTGACTGCATAGGAGGGCAGCCCCGGTCGAAGAATAGCGTTACTCGATGCAGGAAATATAATACCACGAAAAGAGATTATCACAGGTGAATGAGAAACAGAGTTCACATCACAGTCCAAAGTATGGAAGACCAACTGAATGACAGCATTATGTGAAACAGTTTTGTACTTCGCGATCTTGTCTGTCAAGGCTAATTGGTTCTGGTAATCATCCACTACATTGACGTCAAGCACCACAGCAGCGCCGTCACGAACCACGATCACATAGGGTTTGATAAACTAGCTCGTCGTTGGTGCTTGCAACTCCTCGAAGACTGTACAACCCAATTTGCGCAATCGCTTCGCCAGGTCTTTAACCACACGGTTGTGTCGGGCACAACGCACGTCATGGGTGATCCAGGATGACTGTAGACTATGAGCAAGGCTTTCCGGTTGACCGCAGTTGCCACGGCACAGAACTGAGTGGTCACTTCGGCCACCTCGTGAATTCCGGACCTTGGTCCGCAACAGAATACATCTGAGCTAGATAGCACGAATAAAGATTCTGGGGAAGATGCGATCTGGGTTAAGCAGCCAACGATTCGAGAGTGAAGAGCGTGACACTTCCTGAAGACCACGGTCATTAAGCGAATGGTAGAGTTTATCCATCCATGCCATATGGGCTTTCTCTTTGTTCGTCACCACTACACCCTGAACGCGTACTGGGATGTTCATTTCCCTCAAGATAGGGCCAAACGAATTACTTTCGACCATATTCCGCAGAACTGGACACTGATTGGAGAGAAATCTCACCATTTGAGATTCACGCGAGATTTGAATAGTGGTAGACAAATTTGGGATGTTCAACCCGCTCAAACGAATTGGCGCATGGGTGTAGCTGGTTGGTATGTCTTTAGGAAGGCGAGGCCACTGCCGAACAAACTGGCGAATCGCACACTCCATGGCTTTGAGCGTGTTACGGTGTACTCGGCTGAATACTAACGAGTGATTCATCTTCGGGATCAGTGCTGTCTCAGGAGTACAAGACGTTGGTGTGGCATCAACGGCGCTTTGGTAGTTTCATCCAGCGTCGTACAAAGTTGCAGACGGTGGTTAGTGAATGCTTTACCTTTCCAGGTGAACGGGATACCTAGATAGGTCACCGTGTCGGAGGCGCTTAGTGAGTGGATAATATCCGGGCCGAAGTGGATAGACTCATCGGAGATGGCAGTTGCGTTGTGTTTATGGTCACCGCGGATGACCATGAGTTTAGTCTTAGGCGTGCTGATCTTCAGTCCGGATAGTTCCAGGGCACTAGCGGCGGCTGCAAGCTTCTCAGAGAGACGCGTAGGATTCTCAGCTAGAAGGATGAGATCGTTGGCGTAAGCGAAACCGCAAATCAGTGTATCGTGGAACTGGTAGCCAAGCTCCAGGGGAGATAGTGCCTACACCTCATCCACTGCCATGATGAATAATAGCGGGGACAGTGGGTCACCCTGGCGAACACTACGCTGGGACCGGCGAACGGAATCATTGAGCGTGGCGGAAGCATTCATGTAGGATTCGGCAATGTAATGCGTCAGAGGTGGAGGGGCATCGAAGGCTCGGGCCGATCTGATGATCGAATCTCGTGAGATAGAAACAAACGCTTTGGATACGTCGATGAAGGCCTCACACAAACCTGAAGACGTGGTACATGAGTTCCTAAGCAGCGCATGAAGCAGGGAGGTCGCCTCAAGGCAACCGTCACGATGTAGGAATGCAAACTGGAGAGCGGGCAGTTGCAAGCGCGAATTCCAACGATCGGCCAATATCTTGTGGAAACAACTTATCAACGTTAAAGATACGGCGATAGGTATGCGCTTGGTGGGAGATGAAGGATTGTTTACTTTGGGTACAAGCGTGATGCGAGAGCAGCACAAATGGATAGGACAACCTTGGGTTAGCAGGAACAGGTTGAAATATCCAGCCAAGGCATCAGCTTTCATTCGCTTCAAATGTTTGGGCAACAATTTGTCCAAATTCGGGGCGGTGTTTTCCATATGCCTCAAGGTGCGTGATACTTCATCTCCAGTTATCGGGTCGACCAATGACCATTTCGGAGGCAGAATTGTGCGAGACGGTCGCTCATCAACATGTGGATGAGCCGATAGTACCTCGGACTAGTATTCGTTGGAATTATCTGGGAGGCTGCGGTTCATCTAATAGGCAGTTCGCCAGTTTCAAAGAAAAATTGCAAACGCGACGTCTTTTTTACACTGGTGGTAAAGCGTTTGGATCGCTGCGTAGTTAGCCTTCCGTGTCTGTTTCGTAGTCAGATGGGTTTTGACTTGAACACGACCACGTCGTCGAGTGACAAGTCGTCAGTTGTACGGAGAAGCTAGGGAAGCGTGCATGTTCAACAGCGATTTAGCTTGCACCACTGTGAAAATGCCTGTCTGAAAACCGCGGGCAATAGTTAGTGGTTCGTCGCTGTGAAGGAAAACATTGCTATTAGACTCCAGCTGGGTAATCACTGTTTAGATCAAACAGGTAAACCACTCAGGAGATCAGCAGCTTGGGACCCAATATCCGACGTCATGTTAGTCTGTGAGACGGTGGTTGGATCGGCAGCGCGGGCAGTATTCTTCTGTCACTTCGGCACATACAGACGAGTCCGAATGCTCTCCAAAGTTTGACCTGGAAAATGCGACAAGAGCCGATGGTGAAGTTCGCGTCGAGTAGGGCACGACGGAGCCAGTGCATCAGCACATCTGATAAGAGAAGCCGATTCTTGCTGAAACCAATTGGATCCGGCGGTTTTCATGAACATGAGCTTCTCATAATTGCATTCGACGGGATGCACATGTTTTCTGTGTTGACTGAGACCAACTTTAGTGAGGAAGCTGTGGTCACAGTTGGCACAGTCAAAAATTGGACAGGCTGGGTGTCCACTTCCTGCTCTGGATCATTCTTGTGTCGATGCATACGAGTATGCGCCGACAAGCCAGTATTCGATTCGCAAATCTGGCCACATCTGAACAGGTGTACTCCGCTCGTCTATCCTGTGTACTGATAGTTACCTGCACGTAGTTGCTGGCGGTAATTTCATTGTCTTGATCGAATGTAACCAGTACGATTAAGACCAGGTAGAGTGATTGGCCCTATCTGGAGTTGCTGAACTCTTAGCTAGTCAAGGTTTGCACCGAGACCGCTCAGTCGGCACCACGAGGAGGTGGTTCAGCGCGTTGCTAAAATTAGAGGTTCTGTCACCAATGTGTCGAAAACAGCTCTGACTTTGAGCTGTGTCAATTACTCTGTTTCTATATAACTGCAATCATCACGAGACCCTTAATTATTTGTCACCTACGTTTTCAAACCGCTAGTGAGCACACTCACCTGGTTGCTTCACATGCGCGAAGATCTGCCACCTGTTCGCAATAAACCAACGGATCAGTGTTTTGGTGCTGGAAGTGGTAGGCAGTTTTTAAGGATTCCGTAAACCTAGGCGTAGGTTTATAAAGCGGCAGGGATAAGCAACACATGAAGGCAAGTGCAGTATCTTCAACGAGTTGGAGAAAGCAGGTGCGGTATCCGAGCTCAGGGGGAAACTGATGGTCATAGGGAGTTACAAAGCTAAACACAGAGTTGGCGGAGATTGCTTACCCGAGAAGAGTATCCCTCGACTTACAGATACGCAGTGAGAAAAAGCTGTGCCTGTTGACCAGTGGAATAAATCTTTCCTCGAATGTAAGAAAATGGTCTTTCAGACCGCTTATTTTTGTAGTGTAAGCACGATGAGGAAAAAGCAGCCCTCATTGCTCTGAACCGAGGGGATTCCCGTGAACGAATATTTCGTTTTTCTAACACACTTCGTTTTCTCACCGTTCACAGCTCTCGGCTTGCAAAGTCTTCAGAGATATGCGACTGAATAATCCCAATGAAGAAATTATATTTCTGAAAGAATGTCAGTTAAGTAGGAAACAGTTTCTCGAGGTGTGGCTGCATGAAACTATAATCATCTAGTTAGAAACGGGGAAAATATGGCTGCTAAAACGTCGTCAAAGTAGCACCGCATCTTTGCTAGCCTTCATCACATTCACACTCGTGTTGAAGGAGCTCGCTAGAGAACGCAAAGTGGAAATTGCTGGGACCTTCCTCAGTGGGACAGGCTGAGGAAGGTATCCGTCTAAGTAGTTGGTAATGTCCAACATTTGTCGATCATATATAACCTTGGACGTTCTGATTGTATCAGAGGAGCATTCGTCTGAGACCCGTTTATCAATACTATCTCTTCACGCTGTAGGGTAAAGTTGACATGGGGTATACTTAGCAACGGACAATTTTCAACGATATTCGAAGAAGATGGCAGCGAAAGCGACGTTGGAAGAGGATGCTTGTTTATGAAAACGGGAGACAAAAGCGAGCCGATAATAAGTTATTGTAATAGACCGCTTAAGCCAACTCGGAAACTTGAAAACAAATGGCTGACGCGCACAAGCTGGTTACATTTGACCAGAGACAACTCTGGCTACCCTAAAACACCTTGCATCCCATTATAGTGAGACTTGCCAACCAGAAGCATGTGGTTTGGTTGATGAATCGCTTAAACAAAGTCAATGGAAATTACATGAGTACTATTAACCTGATTAGTAGATTTCGTTTTCTGACCGATAACCGTCAGCAGATCCGCCGTGCAATAGAAGCCTTCATCAAAGGCATGCCGATAAAAGAAGCTGTGAGCCTATATTTGCTCGTGAGGTTAGTCGGATGCAAGCGTCTTTTATGTCTTTGGCAAGCAGGGCGAACTGCAATTTATCTATACTCACCAGGACGACTGCTTACTACTTTTGAAACAGATGTAGTACAAGAAAGCTTTTCTCTGTTGGGTGCCAGACCAGCCCAGGTAGGCTGATTCCAAGCAGAACAGATCTGGTGGAACGTAGTCGCTGAGACTGGTGACTTGTAAGTAGGACTTAATGTGATCTATATGACTAGAAATATGCAAGTGATCACAATGGTGGTCATTTTATTATAAACTTTACTTAGTACACCAGTTTTGCTCCGCTGAAAACTCATTACCTCCTGATGCTAGTGGTAGTGTTACGAGCAGCTGCGCATTATTCTGGAGGATAGAGCAGTTCCTGTTGTGTAATCTTACTGCGAGTCTTATCTAAACTCGAAATTGTCTTCTGATGGCTCTCACCTTTCATATCTGGCAATTTTAATGAGTACACATCACTGTACGTTAAAAATCAATTCAAGTAACACTTGTGGTGTGCTTTGAAGCACGAGAGAAGTTACGTCGGTTCACCCTAAATCAAAACTTTCGTTGTAATGTGTCCACACTTAACCGTAATATTTTAAACTTTGTGGCCGTACGTGTTGTTTGCCTCTTTTATCAGCTTTATCTGTGTTTCTATTCGAAAACAAACATAGCATCTTTCAGCTTGAGTGATTAGCACAACCATAAGCGAGACTCCGCGCGCCGCCCCTTTCTTCTCATCTTTGGCCGGAATGCTGGCCGGTTAATTGGCTTCACAATGAAATCTTTCGAATTCATTTATTTACTAGCCTTCCAAAACTCAAGGTTTGCCTGCAACACCGCGTATGTGATTATTTATCCGACGCCGTCTTCTCCTACCCATTGATGGTACCATCCTTTTGTATGTGGTGACCTTTTCAACCCAACAGATTTCAACTCATCAGTTATTCATTTTGTTTCGGTGATAATGTTTGGTTTTTACTTGTGCCTGATCCTTCA